>JAVJIF010011674.1:0-128463 GCA_038442645.1 Agave tequilana | reverse complement strand
CAGAGAGAATTCTCTCGAACCCGGACAGGTGGCAGGAATCTGGGGCTCAACGGCCCAGATCTTGCCGCGTAGGCGCGGCAAAGCTGAGGCCGTTGAGCAACAGATTTCTGTTGAGAATTTGTTACAAGTTTGTTAGCCACGTGGACCTTCTGGAAGAGTGAGCTGGCGCGTAGAATTCTCCAGATCTTGGGCTCAAACTTGGGCTCTCTTTTGGGCTTTGATTTAATCTCCTTTAATTCTTGATAATTAAATAGATTTTGGGCCTTTTCTCATTTCAGATGTAGACCTGCAAAAATAGTGAGAAGAAGATTAAAAATCATATTTTATTGACAATATGCATGGTATAGATGTGATAAAATATGCAAAATTGAATATCAATCACACCCCCACACTTATTCTTTTGCTCGTCCCGAGCAAAACAAAGAAAAGAAAAACTATACTACCAATTTTATTACACCACTTTCGCAGGTGACGCGATTGCACTGAGCACGTGCAACAAGCCGTTAAACCTCTAGGTTACCCTAGAGGAGGAGTGTTGTCTCCTGAGGGTTTTCAGCGGATTGCACCCACAAAATCCATAAAGAAAGAAAACAAATGTTAGTGTTTGAAAATTCATTTTGAAAGAGAGACATGTTTTCCAACTATTTTTGCAAAAATATAAGTGATCTTAGGTCATAAGTCCACCTATAATTATTTTTTCTTAAACTTAGTCTCCATGCAGGATCTTGTCTTCAATTAAGGTAAGAATTCAAAATTGGATTGAATACTTTATCTTTTATAAAACCTAGATAATATGCACATTGTGATAGTGAAGATTTCTGGGATTTCAACTTTAACCATAAAGCCATTTATTATTTATTTATTTATTATATATATATATATTTTTCTTCCCTTAGTTTAGGCTTTCTAGTTCACCCATGTAACGAGCCTATAACCGATGACTCTCAAACCAGTAGGTCTTAGGGCACCAGATGAGAAAACATCCCTCGGGTTTAAGGACTCGAGTGAAAAAGGCCACAAAACTAAGGGGGATTATTCTTTTAATCACCGTTAGGCGTGAATAACCATGCTTCTTGAGGCACAATTATCCAGCTTAATAAGTGATATTTTATTTATATATTTTCTTTTTTTTCTTTTTTTTTTTATATTTTTATGGCCTTTGTTTCCATCTCAAAAATGTGTAAGTGTGAAGTGCATACTATCTAAGGCAAAAAATTCAAGATAAAAATATCTCCCCAATTTTTCTTACTTAGCCTATAATTTTAAACAATATCCATTATTTCAACTAGGTTTAAGATGTCATAATTAAGGCTTTCTTAATTTCTAAGATCATCTTAATTTTCTTAAAAATAGATCAAAACTTTGTCTCTAATTTCAAAAAGTTTTTTATTTATTTATTTATTTATTTATTTATTTTTCTAAAAGAAATGTAAAAGAAAGAAATCTAAAAACTTTATTTATTTATTTATTTATTTTTTCTAAAAGAAATGTAAAAGAAAGAAAATCTAAAAACTCTATGTTAGTAAACCCTCCCCCACACTTATTTCATGCATTGTCCTCAATGCATCATGATATATGTATGCATGAAATAGGTAAGAGGTAAGAAACTTTTATTTACAAGAAAGTGCAAAAAATTATTTACAAAGAGTATATACAAGTGTAACCATTACCTAGGCTTTTGGTCGTTTTCCTCTGGCCCGTTTCCATCGTTCCAGTGCGTCTGCTTTCGTGAGCTCAGTTGGGAAACAGTTTGAATTATTTTAGCCCTAGGTATTTCCAGATTCAATTGTTTATTATTATCATTCACCCTCATTCCACCACATTGTTCACTAAAAATTCCTTATCACCACTCTCACTCTGAATCTCATCACTTCCAATGTTAAGGAATTTCAGCTCCTCTCATACAATTCTTCAAAACGAAGGTCAACATCCGGAAGTGTGCAATCAGTTAGTTGACCCGAGTTGACTCATCTAGACACATGATCTCATCAGCAAACAGGTCTTCAAAGGATATATCAATCGGAGGCTCGAATATAGTCAGAGTTGGCTCATGAAAGTGAAAATATCCAAATCAACTTTCCCCTTTTGAAAGGGTACTCGGATAGAGAATCACAAGATTGTGACTCATCTTTTGGATCTTCACCTTCTTTCTCACAATTGTTACTAATGAAACTAACCTCAAATGTTTGATCTTTTGTTTTACGAGGTTGTGTGTGGAAGACATTGTGTTCATGAGTCATGTTACCAAAGGTTAACCTCATTGATCCATTCCGGCAATTAATGATGGCATTTGCAGTAGCCAGGAATGGTCGTCCCAAAATGACAGGAATTTGAGCCCTTTGATTGGAATTTGACACAGGTTTTGTTTCAAGGACTACAAAGTCAACAGGATAAATGAATTCCCCAACTTTGACAAGGACATCGTGAATTTCCCCCTTGGGTCTAGTGACAGAGCGATCAGCCAATTGTATGGTCATTTGGGTAGGGAGAAGATCGCCTAACCCTAATTGTTGGTACACAGAAAAAGGTAGGAGATTGATGCTGGCCCCTAAATCAAGCAGTGCCCTATTGATCGTAGTCTGTCCTATGATGCATGAAATGGTGGGGCTCCCTGGGTCTTTGTATTAACAGGAATTGGACCAGTGAGCAACTCGCTAATGGTTGATGCTAGGAAGACTTTCTTAGGGACTTGTGTTTTCCTCTTCTTGGTGCACATTTCCTTTAAGAATTTGGCATATGATGGCACTTGTTGTATGGCATCAAGAAGAGGGACATTGATTTGGACCTTATTAAACATTTCTCTTATCTTCTCCATATGAGCATGTCTTGTTATTTGTAAGCCTATTTAGAAATGGTATACTAGGCTTATAAGGTTGCTCATCTACCTTTTCTTTACCCTTGGCTTTGGAAGTGGATGGCTCTGTAATAGAAGATGGTTTGTCAGAAGCTGGTTGTATTGGGACAGGAAATGTTGGCTTTGGTGCTGGATGAGATGGTGGACTAGAAACCTTATTGTCTACTTGTTTTCCAGATCTCAGGGTATGAATAGCATGACATTGACTGGGTCCTGAATCTTCCACTTCATTCAAAGGGAAGTGATGTTTGGGATTTGGCAATGGTTGGCTTGGGAGCATTCCATTTTGTCTCTCATCCAATTGCCTGATTTGGACCTTAACCTGATTCATATCCTGATGATAGTTCTTTGTAAAGGTTTCTAACATTTTCCTCAACTCTGATATTTCTGAATTATTCTGGGGTGGATGTTGATAATACGGAGGCTGGAATTGTGATTGGTAGTGTGGTGGGTTCTGATATGGTTGTGAATGTGGTGGACTTTGAGATGGATGAACATACAGTGAATTATGATTGAAACTGGATGTGTGAGACTGAGCATTATATGGATATGGAAGTGGTGTTTATGATGCTCAGGACCAGACTGACTCCACGAAAAATTTGGATGGTTCTGCCATCCTGAATTGTAAGTGTTGGAGTATGGGGGTCTGGTAAATGCTGCATTCAAGTTCTCCTGATATGATTGGGGCTGATACAAAGGACACTCCTCAAAGACATGGTTAAGGTCATGACAGTAGGTGCAACCCGGTTTAATCACATGCAATGGGTTGACCTGATTTATAACAGAATTTCCCCTAGACTCAAGCAGTTCTATCCTCTTCATTAATTGTGTGATCTTGGCTTCTGCGGCTATAGAGGATTCTATGGAGTGCATACCAGTTCTGAAAGTGGTGGGAGTGGGTTTATCAGGGCATGACTCCCACTGAATGGTTTTCTCAGCTAAGGTTTCAAAGAGATCCCACCCCTGATGTTCATCTTTCTTCAAAAATTCCCCTTGACACATGGATTCAAGGAGGGTTTTTGTTTGGTAATCTAGACCGTCATGGATAATCTGGCATAAACGCCATTTCTCTATGCCGTGATTAGGACACAGGGCTAGAAGGTCTTTGAAACGCTCAAGATACTTCCAGAAAGGTTCATTTAGTTCCTGCTTGAATTGCATGATATTCTTTCGCATGAGGGCTGTTTTGTGGATAGGATAAAATTTCTTAAGAAAGCCCTTAACAAAATCATCCCAAGAAGATATGGAACTGACGGGAAGATTGTAAAGCCACTTCTTAGCTAAATCCTTAAGTGCAAACGGTATGAACCTTAACCTAACAGCATCCTCGGTCAGTTGGGAAATTCTCATCATTTGGCATACCTCTTCAAACTCACGAATAAAGAGGTACGCGTCCTCAGACTCTAGACCATGAAATCGGGGAAGTGTATTAATGAATTGCGGTTTAGCTCAAAGTGATTTCCATTTGGTTCGGGGAGAAGAATGCACGATGGAAGGGAGGTGCGAATCGGATAAAATCGATCTTGAAGTGAGACGTTGTTTTCCATAATGTCAAGTGGTTGTGTAAGTGCAAGTGTAGAAAGTCTAACAAGTCTTGCAGATTCTGAATCACGGAACCACTCTTGCATATACAATCACAAACAACGTGCACCGATCACACCAGCGAAAAAGAGAAAATAACAAACAATTAAAAAGAAAAATCAATCCAAGCTTCTAGGATTCCTGGACCTAGACGACTCCTAACTGATTAGATCGTCCACAGGAGGTTTAGTGTAGACTTTGACTATAAGCTAATCAGCCAGGGAAGGGCAAGGTTGGTGGGAGGGTTTCCGTCAGAGACGTTCCTTAATTAAGTAACCAGCAACCTTCGGGCTTTCGGCCCTCAATCCCTTTCCTAGACACTGATTTTACAAAAGTCAATTTCTAACACTTTTCCCCCTTAGGATAATCTCCTAAGTGAGTCCGGATGTCCCTAGGGCCAACGTCTATCAGTTTTTATTAGAAGCTTGGGATTGTGAGTGCTTGGGAAAATGATTTTCGGGCTAAGGAAGGGGTGATAAAATCCCCACCTTATCTTTTTTATGGGTAATGCCCTTAAATTCGATTTGTGCAAGTGTACGATATCAACAAACAAGGTTCACTCAAAGCGTAATTAAATCAAACAAAGAGTGAGTCCTAGTCAATATGCAATGCGTACGTACCTTGCCTCCAGCACTCTTCAACAGTAAAAGTAAAGGAATTGAAAAGACACGTGCCTAGAATGTAAATGTCTAAACAATTTTTAACGTTTCAACCAATGTTTTACTGTTTATTATAATTAGCAGGAGTATGGTGAAGCATACAAAAAAAAAATTATTGCAGAAGCTGTATTTTGCAAAGCTGAAGACCCTGCAGAAAACTTGTCAGTAGTGAACTCAGGATTACCGCAAATCTGCGGCTGGGGCCGAGATTCTGCGACAAACCTGAGGGATCCTGGTCTCTGCTTTCAAGAGCAGAGGCCCAGATCCACTTATATGTTACTGCAATGCTTTTTTTCTGTTTCTTCACCAGTAACCTGCAACAGAGAAGAAAATGCGTTTAGTTCTTCACTTTAAACCAAAAACCGTTGCTCTCCCCGGCAACGGCGCCAAAAATTTGATTGAGAAAGAATAGTGTGGTAGATTGCACAGATATTATGTAAAAGAGATAAGGTTTAGAATCAACCTTAGTGCTTATCATTCCACAAATGTATTTCAAATGGTTAATGTATCCTTTCCAATCTCCGTTATAGCAAAGGCTATACCGGGTCGATTCTCCGGGAGAGCTTGCGATGGAAGCGTTACGGTTCGTAGTGAAGAAGCAGAAAACGAAGTATCTTCTTTGTTTTAAGCAAAAGCAAAAAGCATGGAAAAGGAAATGGAAGAAGTTGTGGATTTGTGCATGATGGAAAAAGAATCAAAAGAACTTAAGAAAATTGTATTGCTAAGAAAGAAAGCTATTGAAGAAATCTTGGAAGAAAACTTTGGATGAGGAAGACCATGGCTAGCTAACTTTACCACTTCGCTAACTTACTAAGCTCAATGGTGATGCTTGATTGCCTTATGTTGATTCATTGGCAATAGAGATCACTTTGCTTGTTTGTTCAAGTACTTTACCGTTTGGAAGATGAGTGTTCCTTTAGGTCTTAGCTTGTAGCCTCATGTTGATTCATTGGCTCCCAAGATAAATTATCAATGATGAACTCTAGGAGTGACACTCAAGGGATGCTAAGGAAGAAGATACAACATTCAATTACCATTCAAGACATAACAACAAATTAGCTTGAAGTAAAGAAGTTGTTCTACAAGTAGCATATGTTTGGTGATCCATCTCCATGTTCCATCAAGGCTCTTGTTCTAGACAAGGCTCTAAATGAGGCACACATGAGTCATATGGAGTTTGAACAAGCATTTACCAAGTGAAAGCAACTCTACTTCCTTGGAAAGCAAAAGAGATTCTAACAATGCAAGTATAGAAAGTAGCAATCACCCAAAGAGATAGAAGTTAGCTAGGTAAGTTGTTAGCTAGCCATGTAAGAGAGATTTAGCTATCCATTGCACAAGAAACAAAAAACAATTCATGATGTAAAGCAATAGAAGTAAAGCAATAGAAATGCACTAGAAGTAAAGCAAGAAAGTAAAGCAAAGTAAAGCAACGTACTAGAGATTGTAAAGAGAAGAATGAAGCTTTGATTAATCCTTACTTACAAGTAATGTCACCTCCTTGCTTACAAGCTTTCAACAGCACTCTCTTTTCTCTCTTTGACAAAATCTCTAGGAGGAAGAAGAGGGAGACTAAAACCTAGAGAATACTAAAACAAAATACAAGACTTTCCCCTCATTTCTCCTCTCTCTTCTCTTTTGCAAAGGCCCTGGTGCAGTATTTATAGGTCTCAGAGAGAATTCTCTCGATCCGGACAGGTGGCAGGAATCTGGGGCTCAACGGCCCAGATCTTGCCGCGTAGGCGCGGCAAAGCTGAGGCCGTTGAGCAACAGATTTCTGTTGAGAATTTGTTACAAGTTTGTTAGCCACGTGGACCTTCTGGAAGAGTGAGCTGGCGCGTAGAATTCTCCAGATCCTGGGCTCAAACTTGGGCTCTCTTTTGGGCTTTGATTTAATCTCCTTTAATTCTTGATAATTAAAGAGATTTTGGGCCTTTTCTCATTTCAGATGTAGACCTGCAAAAATAGTGAGAAGAAGATTAAAAATCATATTTTTATTGACAATATGCATGGTATAGATGTGGTAAAATATGCAAAATTGAATATCAATCACTTAGTTAAATATCTCAATTATCTTATCCATGTGTGGATTTTACTTGTTGTTCTTTAGCCTATTAGAAAATGGTGTTATAGGCTTGTACACCTGACTGGTTGAGTTATCTGTTTCAAATTCGTCAGATTTGGAAGGCTTGAGATTAGATGAGGTGGATGCTGGAGTGTGATTGTGCGGACTGGGATTGGGTGGTGTTGACACTTGGTTATCAACTTTCTTTCTCGACCTCAATGTATGAACAATATTACATTGATTCAATGATTGATCCTCAACCAAATGAGCTTGTTGTGAATTCCTAGGATTCATAATTGGCTGACTGGGCAAGGTACCTTTTTGCCTCTCATGTTGTGGATTGGCTTAGTGGTTCATTTGACCCTCTAACCTCTGTATTGTTTGCATGAGGGAATCTTGGTTCTTCAATACCTTTCCATATTTCTCTCAAGGTCAGTCATTCTCTTTTCCAGCTGAGGATTCTGAAAGGAAGGTTGAGGAGCTTGGTTAGGAAAATTTTGTTGATAATGTGAAAAATTGTTGGGAGAATTGTGAGGGTGATTTGGAAAGTTAGGTTGATGATTGGAAGAATTATTGGAAAGATGGAAGTGGCTTATATTGTTTGACCGTGGGTGGTCATTATTTTGTTGGCTCCATGAGAAATTGGGGTGATTTCTCCAGCTAGAATTGTACGTTGGAGCATAAGGATCATTGTTCGGCCTTGAAAAGGTCGCATTCATCGGTTCAGAAAGGAGTTATTGAGCTTGAAATACAAGACATTTCTCAAACATATAATTCATGGCCTGACAGTAAGTACAACCCGGAGTTGGAAATTGGTTCGGGCTGACTTGATTGACTGGACTTGGTTCCTTAGTTTCTAAAGCTTCCAGTCTTCTCACTAGGTTAACTAACTTAGCCTCATTAGCTATGGATGATTCAATTGAATTGAGATCTCCTTTTGAAGAGATAAAGTTTGGATTCTTAGAGCTTTCACTAGTAGGTTCCCAATGGATGGTCTTTTCAGCTAGATTCTCATATAAATCCCATCCTTCATGCTCATTCTTCTACAAGAATCCCCCTTGGCACATACTTTCTAAGAGGGTCTTGATTGAGTAGTCTAAACCGTCATAAAGAATTTGGCATTGTCGCCATTTCTCTATTCCATGATGAGGATATTGGACAATGAGGCCTCTGAAGCGTTCAAAGTACCTCCAAAACGGTTCACTCGGTTCTTGCTTGAACTGCATTATGTTTTTCCTAATGAGAGCGGTCTTGTGAATTGGATAGAATTTCTTCAAGAAGACCTTGATAAAACCATCGCAGGATATGATAGAGCCGGCCGCTAAGCTGTAGAGCCATTTCTTGGCTAAGTCCTTAAGAGAAAATGGGACAAATCTCAACCAATAGCATCATCTGCAAGGTGTGAGCTTTTTCATCATTAAGCATACTTCCTCAAATTCTCTTATGAAGAAATAAGTATCTTCGGACTCTAAGCCATGGAACTTAGGGAGTGTATTAATGAACTGTGATTTAAGCTCAAAGCTGTGTTCACCAACCGATGGAAGTTGGATGCAGGATGGAAGTGATGTTCTAATAGGATAGAACCTATCCTGCAAAGATGTCGGTTGATCCCTAACCGAATCTGGTCTTGGTTTGAACTTGGGTGGCGATGTGTTTCTAGTTAACCTAGATGAATTAGGGTCTCTTGACCACACTTGCATACACAAACACAATCACAAATAAGTTCACCAATAGTCAAGAAGAGAATACAACAAGCCTAGTCTAAGGTAACCTTGACATAGACCACTCCTAACTGGTTGATTGTCCACTGGAGGTATAATGCAAACTTTGACCACAAGCTAATCAGCCAGGTCAGGGCAAGATTGGTGGGAGGTTATCCGTCAAAGACGTTCCTTAATTAAGTAACCACCAACCTTTGGGCTTTCGGCCCTTAATCCCCTTCCTAGACACCGATTTGGCAGGAGTCAAATTCTAACACCTTCCTCCTTAGGATAATCTCATAGTAGTTCGAGATGTCTCTAAGGCCAACATCTATCAGATTTTACTTAGGCTTAGGTTGTGCGTGCTTGGAGATAGTTTGTGGGCTAAGGA
This sequence comes from Agave tequilana, assembly GCA_038442645.1. Taxonomy (NCBI): domain Eukaryota; kingdom Viridiplantae; phylum Streptophyta; class Magnoliopsida; order Asparagales; family Asparagaceae; genus Agave; species Agave tequilana. Next base: position 119,213 of record JAVJIF010011674.1, on the reverse strand, counting down.
AGGATAATGACTTTCCCACTTTATTTTGAATTGGTTTTGCCCTTAGAATTTATTGTGCAAAGTGTGTAAGGTACAAAAAAGTAACATTCAAAAGCAAAATATCACCCAAGAATGTTTCCTAAACTATATGCTATGCATACGTACCTTGTCTCCAGCTCTCTTCAACAGTAATTGTAAAATAAACGTAATTAAACAAATGCCTAGAATGCAAGTCTAAACGTTTTTTAAGCAATTAACAATCACTCAAATTACTGTTGAATTAAAATAGGGATTGTGAATAGCAGATATAGCAAGAATATAACACATAAAAACTTAATTTTGCAAGCAATATGTCCTGCAAAAAAAAAAGTTTTAGTAGTCCTGCAAAAAAAAGTTTTAGTGGTCGCACAAAAATTGCAACTTTTGCTATATCAATTTCTTGAAATTCTATTTCCTACTTTCGAGAGTAGGGGCACAGAATAGCAAGTCTTCTCCTGCAAAGCTTGAATGTTAGATCTGAATTTTGAAGTCCCTGAAACAAGACACCAAACTTGTTAAAAAATAAATACACCGTTCCTCCCCGACAACAGCGCCAAAAATTGATTGTAAAATCAAAGAGTTAAGAGATTACCGTGTAGCTTTGGGCTAACGGGTCGTGTCCACGAGGAGGAATGCGATAGAAGCTTTTCGTTGTTTTGTTTAGAAAGCTAAGAATGGTGCTAGTTTTTTAGGTGAAAAAGAGAATGGAAAGAAGAGAGATGATTAAAAGAGAAATTGCAACTTTGGAGAAGGCTTTAGAAAAGGTGAATTTTGTATAAAGTTTAAAAAGTGATTTGTTGTTTTTTAATGAAAAAGAAAATCTGGGCTCACTATCTCACTACTCAATGATATGTTCTTCTCTTGAAAATCTTAATGCCTCAACTTGATCATAGATAAAACTTAAGATTGATTCTAGAAAGTTTTAAGCAAAACACATAAGATGGTTGGAAAGGTTAATTCTTTTCTTTAAGAAATCGTCTTGAGTTGAATGTTAAATCATCAAGAAGTTTAAGTATGAGATAAAAACAAGTTCAAGAGACGTCTTGAAAATAGGTAGAAGTTAAAAATCCAAACCCATCCTCATGTGCCTTCATTCAAGAACACTTTCAAGAAGAAAGGCTTAAGTTAGGCATGCAAATGATTCATTGGGTCATTTCATCAAAATCATTCGAAAAGAAGAGGGAACAGAGAGAGGAGTAATAGTGAGCCCAGAAAACCGATTTAGCTACTCATGAATAATACAAAACTAGACATGAAAATAACACAAGACATACCCGTGAATTTGAGTGGAAGAGGAGAAAGCTTGATCCTTTATTGATGTCACTTCAATCTTTAGATTACAATCACTCAGTTCCTCTCTCTCACTGGTATTTGGACTAAACTACCAGTTAAAGAACAGAAATACAATTTTTCTACACTATCTAACAAAGAGCCTAAACCTTAAAAATGAGCAAGAAATTTAATCCTAGTCCTCGCTAAATTTTCAGTACAAAACCCTGCCTTCTATAGGCAAAAACCCAGAGGGAAGGGAGTGAGGAGATAAGGGGAGCAAACACTCCCCTTATCTCCACTAACAAGCCGTGGATCCACGGCCTGGATGTGGCCAATTGGCTACATCAGGTGGAGAAGTGGTTGGCATGGATTTGGAATCCCTTTTGTCTTGCTGGTTTTACTGTTGCAACTCTCAGATTTGATGAAACGATCTTTGATTTGTTGGCTTCAACCGCTTGATTCAGGAAGATTCATTTTAACCAGTTTTCAACCTCTTTGATTTGCCAAGATCTGTCCTGATTCCCTGATTTCGAATTTATTCTGAATTAAATGGGCTTTTGGGCTCGTTTCTCTGGCCTATCCTTTAGCAATGGGCCTGTATTTTATAAAGAATAATAGGACTTACTAATATGATTTATTTAGATAACAAGAATGGAAATGTGACAATATATATCCACTATATGTGACTGATCACTTTTCTATTCTTATTTTTATTTGCTTTCCTATTCTGTGTTTGTGAATCCAAATGACTCCGATAGCCTCGAAGTTGCCTTTCCCTTGCAAGTGTCGTTGACGGCTTATGGTGATGGACAACCATTTCTATAGTAGTATAGCTTACCCCTTCATTTCACAGTGTAAATCAGGAATAGAGAAGATCCTATTTGTCATACTTCGCTCGCCTTCAAACAAAGGTACATTGTCGATACGGGTCAAAGGTAAGCATGCGTCAAAGAGGTAAGTAAGTTTTTTATGTTTTAACTTTCTTTTCTTTTAATTTTAGTTTTGATCACCAATACCATAATCTCCCAACTCTTTTATCACCATTTTAAATTTCTTTGTATAAATCCATTTTCTATTTTCTCCACCTTCTTAATCTACCACTTTCTTATTAACTCAACTGTAACTTATTTTCTTTTCTTTTAAAGAACTAAAAGAAGATCTTTAACTATTGATTGTAACTTAAAAGAGAGCTTTCTAAAAAAGCTTCCATCGCTAGTCCCTCCTTATGGATCACGACCCGCATAGTCACTTGCTATTACGGTAGAATTGAGTACTTTCACATACTATTCTTAAGTTCTTAAATTCTGTATTTTTGTGCAGGTAAAAACTCAATCAAATTTTAGTTCCGTTGCCGGGGAAGGATGGTAAGTAATTCTATTTTTAAGTTCACATTTTTGGTTAACCCTCTTCTTTGTTCTTAGTGTGCAGTGATAGATATTAAGAAATTTTTTGCTGAAGTGGACATTTAAGTGGTCTGGACTCTGCTCAAGAAAGCAGAGCCCAGAAGCCCTCAGATTTGCTATATTCCAGTGGCAATCTGAGTGAACTACTAACCTGTATTATTGCAGGTTGGCTGAATTACAAAGCTAAATTTTTGCAGTTATTTATTTTCTTATTTAACTTACTGTACATACTTTCTAGCCTCAATAGTAAATTGATGTTTGTTAAATACTAAAAATGGTTTAGACTTTGCATTTAGGCACGTGTCTAATTCGTTTACATTTTACATTACTGTTAAAGAGTGCTGAAGCAAAGGTACGTATGCATAACATGTAGTATAGGAACACTTTTGAATTGTTTATATTGCTTAAGTGTTGCTTTTCATGTACACATTGCACTAAATTGATTTAAGGGATTGTCCTATAAACAAGATAAGGTGGGGAAGTCATTACCCTCCCTTTGCCTACAAACAATCTCCTCACTCACTAACTCAAGCCTAACTAAAACTGAGTAGACATTAGCCTAAGAGATATCTTGGACTCATATAGGAGACTGACCTAAGGGAAAAGTTGATTGGAATTTGACTCTTGCCAAATCGGTGTCTAAGATTGGGGATTGAGGGGGAACCCTGAAGGTTGGTGGTTTGGCATAATTAGGCCCGTTGCTTAGGCACGGATACCTCCCACTGATCTTGCCCCCAACTGGCCATTTAACTTGTAGTCAGATTCTGCAATATACCCCCCGTGGACAGTCTAACCAGTTAGGAGTCGTCTAGATCTAAGTCTACCCTAACTTATGTTAGATTTTTTCTTTTATTTATTTGCTTATTTGTTTGTTTTTTTTGTTTGTGTTTGATATTTCTTATGTGATATGGCTTATAACATCAATTTTTTAAATTTTAATGGTAATCCATGTTACACCTCGACCTCTTTTTCGTATATTACCAACCCGACATATCATAACATTAACCAACCAAGTGTGTCGGATTAGTCTTATCCGAATCAATACATACCCCTGTCCCAATACTATGAACAAGACTGAAATAATCATTACTACTCTTCATAAAGTCAATGAGAATACAACTCCCCCGAGCCATATTGTCAACCACCCTACCAACATCCAGTTTCATATACTCCTTCTCTCGAACAACTATTAGAAGAATCAATTGATTGGGAAAAGAGGATGTAAGCCTTAGCGAGCTTGAGCGACAAATTCAAATTGTAGAAGACTCAAAATCCCATCAAAATTTTCAAATAACAGATCCTTACTCTATTTTTCAAGAAGAACATGCTGACTTAGAAAAGAGTATAGACTCCATGATTCAATTCCAAAATAATTCACTCAATATGATAGAAGCAAGACTTAGAAGATTGGAAAGCATACGTAGGAATAAGGAAACTATCCCTACCCAATCTTTGACTATTCCTGACACTTCTAGCCATATTGATGAAAATCAAGAATCATGGTATCTTGAAGACTTTGACCAAGATTCAATTTCATCACAAAATCTTGAACTTAACCAAATCAACCCATTGACGAATTGGCAAGTTTTCATTTTAATAAGATTGAACTTGATTATGAATGTGAACCCGATCCCCAACTCTGTGATTCAGTTTCCATTTTCGAATCTATGTTGACTCCTGTATTCTTACCGAATTTGGATCAATTTTTGAGCCAACATTTATTCCCGTACCCATAGATCTAGAAATGGAATCACCAATTCTGGATAGTCACATTCCATTGATGAAAAAAGAATGTAAATTTCAATTCTTGGACTTGGACTCAACTCTCGAAGCAAAATTGACTCTCGAACCCAAAGTTGATTTTCTCGAGTTAGTATTGGTTCCTAAACCTATTATTCTTGAGTCCAAGTCAACCATTCCACCAAGTCACATTCTTTTGTTGGATATAGGTATAGACCATGATGACTCCATGATGATTTTTCAAGACTGGTCATGTAAAAGGAGTAAGTTTCACGATAGGATCTTTCATGATCCTATTCATATTGGGAACTGTAAATATGTAAATAGAAAAGAGGTCAATAAAGGCGGGTTTCGTGAGCCACCACATTATCTTGATTGGGTAGCAACGCTTGACCCAATCGGACCACCACCGGAACCACCACCATAAGGTAATATTTTCCTTCCCTTTCTTCTTTTTCATGCATCTATGCATTAATTCATACCTTGAGGACAATGCATGAGATTGGTGTAGGGAGGGTTCTAACATAACTTAGGTTTTTCTTTTATTATAAAAAAATTATTATTAACATTTTCTTTATTTTTAAAAATTTTTGAAAATAGAAACAATATTTTGACATATTTTTGTAAGAAATTAAGCCAATTTTAAGGAATAGGAGAATCATAATTAGGATGTCTTATACTTAGTCAAAATAAGATTATTTGTTCGATTTCCAAGGTTAGGAAGAAAATTTGAAAAGTAATTTAGTCTTGATTTTTACCTTGATGATATATGCATGCTTTATACACTTAACACACTCAGGGTTCAAAAACAAAGATTCTTATGCCCTATTAAAAAAAAAGAAAAGAAAAGAAAAAAGAAAAAAATATATATAATATATCAAAAATCTTCTGAATAAGCTGGGTATTTGTGCCTCATAAAGCATAAGTATTCAATCCTAAAAGCGGTTTATATAATAAAATCCTTAGTTTTGTGGCCTTGTTTGCTCGAGTCCTTAAGTCCTTAGGTTGTTTTCTCACCCGGTGCCATAAGATATTTTGGTTTAGGAGTCACCGATTAAAGGCTCGTTATATGGGTAGATTAGAAAGCCTAATAGAACTAAGAAATATATCACCAAAAATTAAAAAAAAAAAAATTAAAAAAATAAGGCATAAGAGTTAGAGTTAAAGAACCTCGAGTCAAAATTTCATGGTCACAAAGGCGCATATAACTTAGAGTAAAATAATAGACTAAATGAGAAATATAGTTTGACTCCTTGTCTTGATTGACAACAAGTTTTTGAATTAACACTAAGCTTAAGAATGAAAAATTCAGTTTCCTATAACTTATAGATTACTTAACTCTTACAATAATACTTCAAATATTTTTCTCTTTCAAAATGTATTTTAAAATACTAACACTTTGTTTCTCTTTCTTTATGGATTTTAAGGGTGTAATCCACTGAAAACCCTCACGAGACAAAACTCGTCCTCTAGGGGAAACCTAGAGGTTAACGGCTTGTTGCACATGCTCAATGCAATCGTGTGACCTGCGAAAGTAGTCTAATAATCTTTAATTTAGTTTTGTTGTCTTGCTCGAGGACGAGCAAAAGATAGGTGTGGGGGTGTGATCGTACACATATTTTGCGTTCTTTTCATTATATTCTTACATTTATCGTGTAATAAATCTGCAAATTTTCTTGTCTTAAATGTCTATTTTGCAGAAGATAATCATGAAGATAAAGAGGATTAAACTAAATAAATACCAATTAAAATCAGATTTAATTGGATCTATTTGGTTAGCTGAGGATGATCCCAGACATAGTTAGAACAAATCAAGGATTAGGGCAGATATTCAGCTGAAGACCAGAGCAAATCAGAAAGATAACACCAAATGAAAACCGGTAAAATTAAGATTTCTATAAATCTATTTTGGTTAGCTAAAGATCAACCGAGGATAACGTCAAATACAGAGTCCAAATCAAAATCCAAAGGGATAAATGGACAGAGAAAAGATCAACGGATGAGATGAAAATTTGACTGGATACATTTAGTAGTTGACTACTGAAATTCAAATATGAAGATTCAAGATGATCTAGAAAGCAGACTTAAAGAGCTACAACTCTTAATTGATCATTATTTCTAATTCTATTATTTGATAAGTTATATTTAGCAATCAACACGCCAACAAGCTGCAGATCAAAACTGAATATCCACATCAAATCAAGTTTGGAGATAAGGGGAGGATTCAAATTAAGAAGCAGACAGCTCTCCCTATCTTTTAACTCATTTCATTATCCATTTTTATGCTATAAATACTCCACACATCAGAGGCAAAAAGGGGAGGATCAAGTAGAGAGTAGAAGTTAGGCTATTCTGTAGTTTGTAACTTAGATTTTTAGTTTTCTTTTATGTAATTTTTATTTCTTTATGTAACTGAGAGGAGAGGAGATTTTCATGGAGGAATGAGAATAAGCTTGTATTGAGGGTGACACTAGTACAAGTGATCTTTTCTTTCATTGTTATTTGAATCGAATTGAAGTTTTCTTTTCTTTTCAATTCTTGTTTTTGTTTGTTTCTCTCTTCTGTGTTTGTGAATCCAAATGACTCTGATAGCCTCGAAGTTGCCTTGCCCTTGCAAGTGCCATTGATGGCTTATGGTGATGGACAACCATTTCTATGATAGTGTAGCTTGCCCCTTCATGTCATAGTGTAAATCGGGAATGGAGAAGATCCTATTTGTCATACTTCACTCGCCTTCAAACAAAGGTAGATCATCAATACGGGTCAAAGATAAGCAGTCGCCGAAGAGGAACGTAAGTAAGTTTTTTAGGGTTTAACTTTTTTTTCTTTTAATTTTAGTTTAGATCACCAATACCACAATCTCCTAACTCTTTTATCACTCTTTTTAATTTCTTTGTGTAAATCCATTTTCCATTTTCTTCACCTTCTCAATCTACCACTTTCTTATTAACTCAACTGTAACTTATTTTCTTTTCTTTTAAAGAACTAAAAAAATATTTAACCATTGATTGTAACTTAAAAGGGAGCTTACTAAAAAAGCTTCCATCGCTAGTCCCTCCTTGTGGATCACGACCCGCATAGTAACTTGCTATTGCAGTAGAATTAAGTACTTTCACATACTATTCTTAAGTTATTAAATTATGTATTTTTTGTGCAGGTAAAAACTCAATCGGTTATCATCTATGTAAGTCTCCCAATAGGCCAAAAGGTGTCATTCTCGCACAAGGAGAACTCTCTCTGATACGGAGTACGCTGAAGTCACTACGAACATGGTAGGTGATTAGTCTCTAAAACTGCATATTTCATCCACATCTTCACATTTATTTAATATTAAATTCTGCTAATAATACATCTCTTGTGTATTTCTAGGTCCATGGCATGAATGAAGAAGAAGACCCAAAATCACCATTTAATTAGTGATTAAAAGCCTACTAAGATAGCCATTGATTTTGGAGGGTGGTTTCGTCAAAACAAGGGGCTCAAATCCGGAAACCAGCAAGTACAACCGACAGGGGGCGACAGGATAGTGTGCGGCAGGCGGCGTCGCGCGCATGGTCATACGCTCTGGTATGGAGCCGCGCGCTGAGATTCGACGGCGGCTCCGTACACTATACCTGGTACCCCTCTTCATCTATAAATACCTGGGGATTTTTAGAGCTCAAGGAGGAGAAGTTTTTAGGAGTTTTTCTTTAGTTGTAGTGTAGTTTTAGAGTAGTTTCTTCTTCTTAGGGTAGTTTAGGTTAGTTTTTTTCTTCTTCCTCTTTGTATTTTCATTTCTTTTAGATCTTGTAATAGGAAAGAGAGTAGTACATGAGCGAAAAATAAGAGTGCTTGTAATGGAAGGTGACAATCTATGAAAGATTCTCTCTTTATCTCTCCTTGTTTTCTTCTCTCTAACTCCTTTTACATGTTTAGCTAATTTTCTCTCATGGCAACTAATACTAACCACTAACTTGCTAACTTCTTACTTGATAATCTACATGAATCTAATAGCCTCTACTTGGCCTGGTCTTGCAAGAGCCATTGATGGCTCATGATGATGGATTCTAACACTCTAACATCCTAACTCTCTAACAAGCTAACATTACTTTGTTCCATGCTTACTCTTATTTAGTTTTGATGGTTTAAGTGTAACTTGCACTTGTTTGTTGAGTTTGAATGTGAAAGTTATTGTATAGGTCAGGCTTTGAAACGCTCTTGAACCAAAGACTAGTGATGGCTAAGGATACATGTGAGGCAACTATCACTAAGAGGTTAATATAGTTAGTGGAGCCATTAGTAGTTCGTAGCCATGGGTTTTTTCTTTTTATTTTGTTTTAACAATATCTCAAAAATCACAAAAATCATCTTTTCTATGTTTCCCACTTCTTTGTTTTCACCGTACTCTTCTCTTTTCATTCTTTATTTTCTTTTCATTCTTTAAAACATTGAAGAACACTTAACATACATGTGAACATTTCGGTAAAGCTTCTATCGCTTTCTGTCACTGTGGATTCGACCCGTTTAGCCTCTATGCTATAACAGACGTATCGAGGAAGCCAAAGCACGCATTTTTAACTATTGATTTCAAAACCTATACTTTTAGTGCACAATTTTCCCCCGATCAAATTTTGGCGCCGTTGCCGGGGACGAGAATGGTTTGATTTCACGTTTTTTTGTTTTTTGGTGTGCAGGTCAAATTTTTAGCATTGTAGCAGTCCAGATTTGCTTTTGTGTGGTTAGGTAAATTCTTGTATATTCTTATATTCTACTGCTAGTTTTTTTTTATATTGCCTGTGCACTGTCATAATTTTAAGAACTAAAATGCAGTAATTGGATGTTTTAAAATTGTTTAGACATTTGCATTTAGGCACGTGTCAATTTCAATTTTAATATACTGTATTTTATTCTTGTGTTGTTGTGATCTTGACAGATGTGTACATATTGCATTGCATATAGTTAGGACAAATACGTAGATGATTTAATCTCTTTGTGTGTTCATTCTTATCGATATTGTACAGTTGCACGAACTAAACTTAAGGGCAAAACCCAAAACAACATAAGGTGGAGAAGTCATTACCCTCTCTTAGCCCAAACATCACCTCTCCAATCACACAACCCAAGCCTTAATGAGACTTTCTAGACGTTAGCCCCTAGGGACATCTCGAACTCATTTAGGAGATTGGCCTAAGGGGGATTCATTAGAAGTTGACTCTTGTCAAATCGGTGTCCAAGATTGGGGATTGAGAGGAGAAACCTCGAAGAACAGCGGTTTGGTATAATGAGGCCCGTTGCTCCTGCACGGATACCACCCACTGATCTTGTCCCTACCTGACCGATTAACTTGTGGTCAGATTTCTATAAGGTACCCCCTGTGGACAGTCTAACAAGTTAGGAGTCGTCTAGGTCTAAACAAACCTAGCATAGGCTTATTTTCTTTTTCTTTTTCTTTGTTTGTTTATTATTTATTTGTTTTCTTTTTTGTAAATTGTGAAATGAATTTTAACAACAACAATTTATTCAATCATAATATGAATCCATATTTCACTTCGACCTCATTTGACTCAGATAACTCTGGCCCGGCTATGTACAATATGAACAACCATATCTGCCGGATTGGGATTATCCGACTTAATATAACCCATATCCCCAATCCTATGACTATAATTTTTAAAATAATTTTTCACTCTTCACAGAGTTCATGGGAATTCACCTCCCCGAGTCAAATTTCAACCACCTTGTCCACAATTTTCATTCTCTAATTTGGATTCATATCCTCCTTTTCCTGTCCCACCAACCGAAGAAAAATCTAATTTGAAAAGAAGTATAGAAGCCATGCTTGAGTCCAAACAACAAATTCAAAATTTCTCAATTCACAATCCTTTCCAAATCAAACTCCATATACTCCTTTTCTAGAACATCCAATTGAAGAAAAATCTGACCTAGAAAAGCGTTTGGAAGTTTGTTGTGAAATGGCACAACAAATTCAAAATATGTTGGACTCATCATCTCAACCAAAATTTCAAGAGTCATGCTCATCTTTTCCAGTCGCACCAATTCAAAATGAACACCATCAGTCCTGGACTTGAGTATAGAGCTCTTGCGTGAGTCTGAGCAACAAATTCATAGACTCACAATCTCACCACCATTTCTACAATCAACTTCCATACTCACCTTTTCAATAAGAACCAATTTGCAAATAGTATGGAAGACATGATTCAGACTCAAAATTTTGTTACCTGGCCAATCAGTAGGTTGACTCTATAATGAGCGAATTGATCAATGAGAGCGAGAAAAGTCTTTCTTGTCAACCTTTGACCAATCCTTATATCCCTAACTCTATCGATTGGTCTCAAGAATCATGTTATTTTGGAAACCAAGATTCAATTTCAGAACACACATTTGAACTTGACCAAACTCCAAGTTATGAAAGTTGTCTTGACATTCTGGCAAGTTATCACTTTCCTGAAATTGAAATTGAACATAAATGTGATCCCAAACTTCATGTTAGTGATTCCATTTCACTTTTGATTCAATAATGACTCCGGTATCTTTACCATATTTTTCTCTATTCTGGAGTCAACATTGAATCTTATACTAGTACACTGTGAAATTGAATCACCAATATCTTTTGATCATCAATTCTTTGGTTCGAATCTTATTTTTGAACCAATTTTGACTCTCACTACTGAATCTCGACTTGATCTGAGATAAATTTTCGAGTCGGTATCAATTTTTGTTCCTATTCCATTAGAGTCCAAAATAATCATCTCTCAAAATCACACTTCATTGTTGGACAAGAATTTTGAAGAAAATGGCTCTGTAATTATTTTTAAAAATTGAAATTAGATGGGAATAATTTTTTAAACAAGACCATTCTCTCAATCATTCTTTTACTAGGTCGTATTGAGAGGTCACTGGTGGGTTCCTGCAAGATCCATATTTTTTGAATTGGGCCGCATTTCGTGGACCAATCAGACCGCCACCGGAGCCACCACCATAATGTAATTTTCCTTCCCTTTCCATTTGTTTCATGTATATACACATTCACGATGCATTGAGAACAATGCATGAGATAAGTGTAGGGGAGGGTTACTAACATAGGTTGTTATAAATTTTCTTTTACACTTCTTTTTAGGAAATTTTTAAAATTTTCTTTTGTATAAAAACTCTTTCTTTTCTTTTTACAAAACTTTTTGAATTAAGAGAAATAGTTTTGATTTATTTTAAGAAAATTAAGATTATCTTAGGAATTAGGAAGACCTAAAATTATGAATTTTTAAACCAAGTCAAAATAATAGATCTTGTTTAAATTTTAGGATAAGGAAGTAAGATTAGAAGGATAATTTGATCTTGAATTTTTTTCCTTAGATATATACATATCACACTTACATAATTTTTTGGGATTGAAACAAAGACTGAAAATGCCATAATAAATGCCATAAAAAAATATATAATAAAATGATTAAAAAATCACTTATTGAAGTTGGGTAATTATGCTTCAGGAAACATGATTATTCACGCCTAAAACAGTGGACAAAAAAAAAAAACCCTTTTAGTTTTGTGGCCTTGTTTACTTGAGTTCTTAAGTCCGAGGGATGTTTTCTCATCTGGTACCTTAAAACTGAAAATCACCTAGAGGGGGGGGGGTGAATAGGTGATAATGCTAATCTAGAAACTAAATGCGGAAGCTAAAATAAATTTGCACAAACACTTAATACAACCAACAAGTGTAGCCGAATTCCCCGTGAAGGGCTCTGGACTAACTCCTCTTGATTTCCCTAGATAAGGGTAGAGGTGCTATATGAAGCTCTTGTGGTTAAGTATAAGTGAGGCACACACAAGCAAGCCAAGCATATAAAGATGAACAATATGAAATAATGCAAGGCACAAATGCAAGCAATAAGAAATGAATGATATGACAATAAGAATGATGCTATGCACAACACAAATAGAGAGAGTTAGAGAGACAATGGATCAAACGCAAACACAAGGATATGTTTCGAGGTTCGAGCCCCTAACTCTACGTCTCCGCCTTCACCGAGAAGGATTTCCAATCCACTATCTCCCACCGAGGGAACCTCCACCGAGGAGGATTTGTACAACAACCGGGAGTATCGAACTCCTCTCTCAAACACCACCTCACAACCGAGGGGTAGGCCCGTAGCCAAACAACCAAAACTCCACCTCTCACTAGAGGGAGCAAACACCACTCCGATCAACCTCTACCAAAGAGGGATACAACAAACAAGGAGGGTTTACAACTTGGAGGCTTAATCAACCTCAAACACTTCTCTTTTTCCACAAATAAAGATCCTAATAGATTAGGATAGAAGATATAGCTTAAGTGGATATCAAGGTGTTTTTGGAAATCAAATAACAAAGAAAAACTACTTGGGAAATCTCTTGTAGATGATAGAAATGAAAATCCAAAACAATATCCCAAAAACCTAGTTTTCTTTGATTTTCCAAAACCCTTGAAAAACAATAAAGATGAAATCTTTTAAAGCACTAAAACTTGTAAAAATACTTCAGAAAAGTAGGAATTTTTGCTCTTGAAAATCTTATCAAAATCCCCAAAGAGATGGGGTATTTATAGCCCCAAAAGAAAGCTAGCCGTTAGGCTGATCTGTCAGCTTGACAGGCTTGCGGTTGACCGGCCAGTCAACCGCCAACGGTCATAAATATGACGTTGGGCAACCCGGTCGACCGCCCAGATACAGAGAGCAAAGCTCTCTGGTACGGTCGATCGGCCCACTATGCCAGCAAACGTGCACAGGTCTGTGCATGTCGGTCGACCGCCCGGTCGACCGTATCCTGGCTCGGTAGATTTTGCGGTCGACCGACCTGGCCTGTCAGCATAGTTCTGGGTCAGAAACTGAGGTTAAAAATAATTTTAAAAATTCTTTTATCTCTTCTAAAAATCCCCAAAAATAGTTTAAACATTTTGTATTGAAATACAAACTTGTGATAAAAATTTCAAGACAAATATCAACCATTTGAACTCTTTTTGTGTCTTGCAAATTTTATCAAAAACCAAATCTCGTATTTTATCAAACATGTATTTTTCAATAGGAAATCTGATTTTTCCTAAAACTCATGAATAGGCATATCAAAATAAGTTTGTCTAAGATATGAAGCATGTATGTATATCGAACACATCTAATATACATAAAAACCATTTAAATTTGTTTTGATCTAAACTATTCATGAAAACCAATATCCATAAAACGTGTGTGTTGTGCACTTGAGCATATCAACTATCTAATCTTTACAAATGAATCTAAACACACTAAACTAAACTATGGATACCTAAGTCTTCTTGATGATCTTCATCTTTAAGTCGACCCGATCCAAAACGTGATCACGAGCGAGACTCCAACGAGTGCAAGGTATGATCTTGATGCTCGGGCTCTGAAATCACCATGTGAAGGCTTCAAAACTCATCTTGTTGAAGCAATCACCAACTAATATCTTGCTAAATGATCTGAAACTAAAATCACAAGATTATTAGTAAACATAACTACATGAGTTAATCATCATCAAAACTAGAGTGGAAGGCCTCTGGGCCAACAATCTCCCCCTTTTTGATGATGACAAAACTCATGGAGTTATATATGCATGGATTAAAGTTAAGCTTCAAAGAAGCTCCCCCTTAACTCATGGATAACAATAAACAATAAGAATATGCAATGAAAGCTCATAAACATGTATGCATAGACATGCATAAAACAATAAAACATGTTTCAAAAACAAAACATGCTCTAGATACCAAATAAACTTAATATATGCAAAACATAAATATGCATATAAAAAAAACATGTACCAATTGCATATATAGAGAAGATGTGAGTTTATATGCATGTTAAACTCTCAAATAATTCTCCCCCTTTTTGTCAATCATCAATAAAGGGGTAAAAGCAAAAGCAAAACAATAAAATTTCTCCCCCTTTTTGTTTGAAACAAAGAATCAACAAAGGGGTCAAAAACAATAAAAACAATGTTCTCCCCCTTTTTGTCTAAAACGAAAAGAATATCAATAAGGGGTTACAATCAATTAAGATATCATTTAAAATATGTCAAGGTAGCATCTTGATACCAATTGAAAGTGGACATAGATCAATCAACAAATGGTATATGCGATATACATTCATGAAGAGGAAGATGTGAAGCTTCCCTACATAGATACATTACATGAAGGAGGGATGACAAGCCCTAATTCACATAACGTACACTATGCAATGCATAAGAGGAGATGTGAAGCTCCCCCTACACACGTGTACCACATAAAGAAGAGTTGTCAAGCTCCTCAATACAAGATACACTCATCATGAATCTATATGTAGAAGAGATGTTAAGCTCTTCTTGCATATATGCAATCATATCAAAACATTTTAAGTATTTCCTTTAAACAAAATTTTGAATTTTCTCAATAAAACAAATTTGATACCAATTAAAAGTATTATTCTTTTTAAACATATGATACTAAATTGAAATTATTATTTTCTATCATAAAGTAAGAGAGTGAAATACAAAACCAAAGGTAAACCAAATACCAATTGAAAAATAAAATACGAGTTTTCTCCCCCTTTATGAAATATCATATAAAACAATGTCTAAGCTTGTATTAGAATACCAATTGAAAACTAATCAATTGAAACATGATGATCATTAAAACTCAAGCTTAGCATAAACAAGATATATATATATATATATATATATATATATATATATATATATATATATATATATATATATTATATATATATATATATATATATGTATGTATGAAAAATAGATACCAATCGAAATTGATACTCTTCGAAATGTAAGCATACATATATAAAAAAATATATATGAGTATACAAAAATGTCAATATTGATACCAATTGAAACAACAATAATATCAAATGTATATCTCATATAACCTAGCCTCCCAACCATGTTCAAGTTTAAAATGATTTTCACTATAAAATATACATGAGCATGATCTCCCATCCAACCACCCTTAGAAGGTAGGGGTTTTCAAAAATAGGTTTGAAAAATATAGTATGCTTGAAAACATCTACCATAACGAAGAATTCGAACTAGTCAAATGAAAAACTTATTAACTAGTACGAAATCCTTCAAGCAAGGAATAAAACAAAAATATTTTTCATGAAACACATGTAAATCACATGGCACTAAACACTCAAAAATAATAAGGTACATATCATACTCATGAAAACACAATCATGAGAAACATTTAAATGAAGTGAGTGCACAAGTGTAATGTGAAACATATAATCATGAAAATTGGCAATTAAGCTTAATATTCCTTAAAACATGAAAATCATCAAAACTTATTTAATCTTCAAGGCATATGTATGTCTTATACAAACTAAAGTATACATACATATCCAAACATAACGAGTCCACAAAGATATATGCATGAAGGCACGTGGCTCAAAGGATGTATATATCTAACAATAATTTGGATAAAATGGACATATACATGAAGTTAAATAAGAAATCATAAAACAATTCAAAAATGGGAATACAAGTTTAAAATGCATGGATCATCAAAACTAGACTATACTAGCACATCTAATGGGTTCAAATAAGCATTCAAGCTCAAACATATATAGATTTATTTGTGACCCACTATATGTACAAGTATATACCAAGTTTTAATGAAAACTAACATCTAAACATGTAATCAACGCATGAAGCATAAAAACAAGATATAAATCAACATGATAAACATAAACATGATTATTATGTAAATCCACATGTTATTAAACCTATGATAAACATGATAAAAAGTCACCTAGAGGGGGGGTGAATAGGTGACAATGCTAATCTATGAACAAAATGCGGAATTTAAAAACTTAATGCAAGTAACACTCAAGTGTGATCAACAAATGATTCACACACAACCAAGCCAAGCAAATATGAATACACAATATGAATAAGGCAAGGCACAAAGTAAAGAGAGAGATAGAGAGAGCCAATGGATCAAGCGCAAACAACAAGATATGTTATCAAGGTTCGAGCACCCAGCTCTACATCCCCGCCTTCGACACACAAAGGATTTCCACTAGCTCGTCCACCTAGGACCCTTTACAAGGAGTACCCAACACTCCTCTCTTTACAACCTCCTCCCAACAATCACAACCTCCTCCTTGAGGCAAATATTCAAACCAATACAACAAACTCCAATCACCAACCAATACAAGGATCACCTCTCAACTAGAGGGATACAACCCAAAGCACAAAGCTAAGAAAAGATTGGGTTACAACTTGGTGGTCACAACAACAACCACAAACAACTTCTTCTTCCACACAAATGACCTATAGATATAGATAGTAGATTTTAGCTCAAGTGTGGAGAAAACCAAGGGATATGAAACCAGCAACTCAAAGAAAAACTTTGGGAAACAAATGAAATCAAGATATAGAAGTTCAACAAAAGCTTTTCCCAAAATCCCTTTTCTTTGGTTTTTCAAACCCTAATCAAAAACACAAAAGATTGTTCACTTTGAATCCAAAAACCTATTTTTTTTCTTGCAGCAAAAACACCAGAGAGATAGAAACTTTTAGCCCAAAAATTCTTAGAGAAAAACTCTTGCAAATGGGGTATTTATAGGCAATTATCAGAAAATAGCCGTTAACAGAAATTTGCCAGATTTACCCTGCCGGTCGACCGGCCCGGTCGACCGTCCAACGGTCAATTTTTGACCGTTGGCAACTAACGGTCGACCGGCCCGGTCGACCGAATAATCCAGAGAGCAGACTATTCTGCTCCGGTCGACCGTCCCGGTCGACCGCTGACTGTGCCAGAAACGTGCACAGGTTTGTGCACGTCGTCGGTCGACCGTGACGGTCGACCGGCTACATGCGGTCGACCGTTACGGTCGACCGAACTAGCCTGGCAGGCAGCAAATAGGTCAGAAAACTGAGGTAAAAAATATTCCAATAAATCCCACAAAATCTCTAAAATTCCACAAAAATAGTTTAATCATTTTATATTGAAATACAAACTTGTGTTAAAAATCCTAACACAAATTTCAAACATATTTGACTATTTTTGTGTCATAGAAATTTTGCCAAAAACCAAAAACCGTATTTTCTAAACCTTGTATTTTGAATAGAAAATACACATTGTCTAAAACTCATCCATGATACAAAAATATGATATTTAAACACTTTGAAGCATATTGTATATGAATAGAAATTCAATATACAAGAAACATATATATATCATGATTTTTGTCATTAAGTCCAAAAATATGTTTTGTTGTAAATACCAAAACATAAAACACATGGAATAGATTATCAAACAAAGTTTGTCTAAACAATTGAAGCATGCATGTATATAGAACAAATCTAATATACATAAACCATGTAAACTTGTTTTGATAAAAAATCTATTCATAAAAACCAAGATCGGTTAAACCTAAAACCGAAAATCAAAACATGAAAGGTGTGTGTTGTGAACTTGAGCTTATCATACTATTCTAATCTTTACAATTAGGATCTAAACCCAAACTAAAACTATGGATACCTAAGTCTTCTTGTAGAGCGCAATCTCCAAGTTAGAGCGCAATCTCCAAGTCGGCTCGATCCAAAAACTCTTGATTCACTGAGCAAGTGCAATGTATGATCTTTGATGCGCGGGCTCTTGAATCAACATGTGAAAGATGTGTGGAAGCTTTCACCAACTAATATCTTGTTAAATATCTGAAACTTAAACATTACAAGATTATTAGTACACATAACTACATGAGTTAATCATCATCAAAACTAGAGTGGAAGGCCTTTGGGCCAACAATCTCCCCCTTTTGATGATGACAAAACTCATGGAGTTATATATGCATGGATTAAAGTAAAGCTTCAAAGAAACTCCCCCTTAACTCATGCATAGGAATAAACAAACAATAAGATGCATATAAACAGGGTTCTTGACATAAAATGAATATGCATATGAAACATGCTATTGATTCCAATTAAAACAAAACAACTAAATTACCAAAACATACTCTTGATATCAATAAAAATGAAACATAAAACATGCACATAAAACATGCATATAAACAAGGCTTCTTTTCATCAAATGTAAACTATATGCAACACAAAATATGCATATAAAACTCAAATTCTTCTCCCCTTTTTGTCAATCATCAAAAAGGGTTAAAAATAAAAGCAAAAACAATAAATTTTTCTCCCCTTTAAAGCAAAGAACTAATAAAGGGTCAAATCAAATATGATACCAAAAAAAAATGTGGCAATGAAGTGTATATTGATACCAATTGAAAAATAACAAATCAATTGAAATCAAAACGAGAACATATACCAATTGAAAACACAAAAAAATGAAAATCTTGATACCAATTGAAACTATTGTTCTTTAAAACACAAGATACCAATTGAAAATTAAATCAATTGAAAATTTGCTTTAACATTGTTTCAATTTGAAAAGTTCAAGCTAAGCATAAACAAAATTTGTGATATCTTGAAGCACAAATAAATCATCTATATATGTATGTAAGAAATAGATACCAATTGAAATTGATACTATATGAAGTGTAAGCATACATATATAAAATACAAACATATATGAGTATACAAAAAGATGTCATATTGATACCAAATGAAAGAGTTCAATGATACCAATTGAAACAACAATAAATACAAGTGTATATCTCATATAACCTACCACCCAATCATGGTTCAAGATAAAAAGATTTTCATTATAAAGCATACAAGAACATGATCTCCCATCCAACCGCCCATAGAAGGTAGGGGTTTTCAAAAATAGGTTTGAAAATGTAGTATGTTTTGAAAATCTCTACCAAGGAAGAATATCATAACTAGTTATATGAATCAACTAGTATGAGATCCAAAAAAAATTTTCATGAAGACACATGTAAACCACATGGCACTAAAACACTCAAAATCCATATAGCATAACTTGTACTCATGAAAACTAAGTCATGAGAAAACATAAATAGAGTGAGTGTACAAGTGTTGTGAGAAACATATCAACATGAAAATGGACAATCAAGCTCAAAATTAAAAACATGAAATTCATGTGAAATCACTAATTGAGATCATCTTAAAAATATGAGATTCATCATACATGTGAAATCGCTTAGCAAACATGAAATTCATCAAACGATTTAAACTTCAAGGCATATGTATGTCATGTACAAACTAAAGTATACATACATATCCTAAACACAATGAGTCCACAAAAGTATATGCATGAAGGCACGTGGCTCAAGGATGTATATGTATAAATGATAGTTTGGACAAGATGGACATATACATAAAGTTAAAACAAAACGTGTAAAATAGTGAATACAAGTCAAATGCAAGAATCATCAAAACTAGACTATACTATTACATCAAGTGAATACAAATGAGCGTTTAAACACAAACATATATAAAGGTCTATTTGTAACTCACTAGTTGTACAAGTATAAATCCTAGTCTTAATGAAAACTATCATTCAAGCAAGTAGTCAAAACATGAAGCATAAAACGGGTCAACAATCAACATGATCATGATAATCAAAAACATGAATTATTAAAACAAAAAAAATCATAGTCAACCATATGATTAGCATGACAAAGACATGTGCATTAGAACTATGATCAACATGATAGCTAAACATAAAGAGAACACAAAATATGGGTCCATACTAAACATGGGTGATCTCATAAGCTAAACATGCATGTCAAGGGTCTAACAAACATGCATATATCATACTAAAACATGAGTCATCAAAACAAATCATCATATAATCATAAACATCCAAATGGTCATAATGCAAATGTATGTGCATTAGATCTAGGGCATACATGTTAGTTCTAAACAAGGTGAGAACACTAAATATAGATCCATATGAAACATGGGTGCTCAAGTAACTAAACATGTATAAACACTAATCTAACTAACATAGCATAAGCATAATGAACAATGAAACAAAACATGCTATGAATAGATGAACATGTAAAAGCATGCAAATAAAAATGGGAGTTAGAGAATGACACCAAAACCGATGAAGGTGCATCTCTAGTTCTCCAAACCACGGTGGTCCTCCCACCAAATCTCCTTGAGAGTGAAGCATCCAAATGGTTCTCTTTTAAGCTTAGAATGCATCCACCTCAAGGCACCAATGCCCTCAAGTGATGCGAGAGCTCCCACCTACATCAAAAGTCAAAGAGGTGGTTTTTGTACCCATTTTCTTTTGGGTCCACGGGGGTAATATCTTTTCTCACCCAAACATAATTAGTTGCTAAATTTTCATTATAAATACGATCATACAAAATCTAGCAAGGTGGCCTTTTCGACCACAATGTGTACATGTGTACACGTGAGCATACATATGATGGTGGTGATCATGAAAAGCATGTGTATGCCTAGATGAGTGTGCATGCAAGGATGGAACTTGTTTCTTGCGAACCAAGGTTTCCAATCGTGTGTGATTCATGGCACAATGGCTCAAAGTGGAGCCCAAACTATCAACATTTTTCTTCAAAACAAGTATATCATTTTCAATGTTAGAAGATAAAGTGGAGCATGCAATAGGTGTGCTAGAACATGAAGCAACATTAGCATGGCAAACATCAATCTCTTTTTGCAAAGATTTATTTTTAATCAAAACCAAATCCAATTCTCTAGTAATTGAATCAATATCATTTTTTAAAGTAAGATTTTCTTTAAAAACACAATCCAATCTTGAGGATAAAATCTCATTGTGCTCCAAAATATCATCACAATCATCTTTGCCTTTTAAAACTTCAATTTCTTTTAAAGCAGTGTCTAGTTGAGATCTTAGTGAGTCACATTCACTAGTAATCTCTTCCTTCTCTTGCAAAACGGTTTCAAAAGTAGAGCATAAATCCTTCATTTCTTTTTGTAAATCAAAATGTTTTTCTTTCAAAGAGTTATGTGTTTTCCAAGAATTTTTCAAGCTTAGAAGCAAGTTCAACATTTAAATTTTGAACCTCAAAACATCCATGGCAATAAGAGCTAGAGCTATCATGTATTTGAGAGTCCGATTGTACCTCATGGGAGTCATCCCATATGCCATGAAACAAGGCTCTTCGGATACATCTCTCCTAGATCTCCTCATATTGTTGATGATCCTTGGAAGCTCCGGAGATGTCAATACGCTCCAAACTGCAAAAGCCGAGTTAAAACTATCAAAAACAAGTAAGAGATTATTATCAAAAGATGCTCTAAGTGTTTGAAGTGCAAGTGCATTGGCCTTCTTATGCTTACTAGTATTTGGAGGGCTTCTATGGTGATTGCTTGATAAACTAGATGACCTAGTGTTTTTAAATATCTAGTCATGTTAACTTTCCAAGAGTCAAGTCTAGTATGGTCAAACATAGGAGGGCTAGCCATGAGAGCAAACTAGTATGAGTGCAAATGAGATGCAAATGAAGATTAGCAAACCAAGATCACACTCCTAGGTGGTTAAACCTAAATATCAGGAGCGCTAGCTCTGATACCAATTGAAAAGTCACCTAGAGGGGGGGTGAATAGGTGACAATGCTAATCTATGAACAAAATGCGGAATTTAAAAACTTAATGCAAGTAACACTCAAGTGTGATCAACAAATGATTCACACACAACCAAGCCAAGCAAATATGAATGCACAATATGAATAAGGCAAGGCACAAAGTAAAGAGAGAGATAGAGAGAGCCAATGGATCAAGCGCAAACAACAAGATATGTTATCGAGGTTCGAGCACCCAGCTCTACATCCCCGCCTTCGACACACGAAGGATTTCCACTAGCTCGTCCACCTAGGACCCTTTACAAGGAGTACCCAACACTCCTCTCTTTACAACCTCCTCCCAACAATCACAACCTCCTCCTTGAGGCAAATATTCAAACCAATACAACAAACTCTCAATCACCAACCAATACAAGGATCACCTCTCAACTAGAGGGATACAACCCAAAGCACAAAGCTAAGAAAAGATTGGGTTACAACTTGGTGGTCACAACAACAACCACAAACAACTTCTTCTTCCACACAAATGACCTATAGATATAGATAGTAGATTTTTAGCTCAAGTGTGGAGAAAACCAAGGGATATGAAACCAGCAACTCAAAGAAAAACCTTTGGGAAACAAATGAAATCAAGATATAGAAGTTCAAACAAAAGCTTTTCCCAAAATCCCTTTTCTTTGGTTTTTCAAACCCTAATCAAAAACACAAAAGATTGTTCACTTTGAATCAAAAACCTATTTTTTTTCTTGCAGCAAAAACACCAGAGAGATAGAAAATTTTAGCCCAAAAATTCTTAGAGAAAAACTCTTGCAAATGGGGTATTTATAGGCAATTATCAGAAAATAGCCGTTAACAGAAATTTGCCAGATTTACCCTGCCGGTCGACCGTCCAACGGTCAATTTTTGACTGTTGGCAACTAACGGTCGACCGGCCCGGTCGACCGAATAATCCAGAGAGCAGACTATTCTGCTCCGGTCGACCGTTCCGGTCGACCGCTGACTGTGCCAGAAACGTGCACAGGTTTGTGCACGTCGTCGGTCGACCGTGACGGTCGACCGGCTACATGCGGTTGACCGTTACGGTCGACCGAACTAGCCTGGCAGGCAGCAAATAGGTCAGAAAACTGAGGTAAAAAATATTCCAATAAATCTCACAAAATCTCTAAAATTCCACAAAAATAGTTTTATCATTTTATATTGAAATACAAACTTGTGTTAAAAATCCTAACACAAATTTCAAACATATTTGACTATTTTTGTGTCATAGAAATTTTGCCAAAAACCAAAAACCGTATTTTCTAAAACCTTGTATTTTGAATAGAAAATACACATTGTCTAAAACTCATCCATGATACAAAAATATGATATTTAAACACTTTGAAGCATATTGTATATGAATAGAAATTCAATATACAAGAAACATATATATATCATGATTTTTGTCATTAAGTCCAAAAATATGTTTTGTTGTAAATACCAAAACATAAAACACATGGAATAGATTATCAAACAAAGTTTGTCTAAACAATTGAAGCATGCATGTATATAGAACAAATCTAATATACATAAACCATGTAAACTTGTTTTGATAAAAAATCTATTCATGAAAACCAAGATCGGTTAAACCTAAAACCGAAAATCAAAACATGAAAGGTGTGTGTTGTGAACTTGAGCTTATCATACTATTCTAATCTTTACAATTAGGATCTAAACCCAAACTAAAACTATGGATACCTAAGTCTCTTGTAGAGCGCAATCTCCAAGCTAGAGCGCAATCTCCAAGTCGGCTCGATCCAAAAACTCTTGATTCACTGAGCAAGAGCAATGTATGATCTTTGATGCGCGGGCTCTTGAATCAACATGTGAAAGATGTGTGGAAGCTTTCACCAACTAATATCTTGTTAAATATCTGAAACTTAAATATTGCAAGATTATTAGTACACATAACTACATGAGTTAATCATCATCAAAACTAGAGTGGAAGGCCTTTGGGCCAACACATGATAGCTAAACAAATGGTGAGAACACAAAATAATAGTCCATATTAAACGTGGGTGTCTCAAATACTATACATGTATGTCAAGAGTCTAATAATCATGGCATTTACATAATAATCTATAAACATCAAAGCATGCTAAAATAATGAACATGAAAAGCATGCATAATTATAAATAGGGAGTTAGAGATTCGATACCAAAACCAATGAGGGCACCTCTCTAGTTCTCCAAACCATGGTGGTCCTTTCCACCAAACATCCCTTGAAAGTGATGCATCCACATAATTTCCATGAAGCTCGGAACGCATCCACTCCAAGGTACCGCTACTCTCACGTCATGCGAGAGCTCACACCTACATCATAAACAAGAGGGGTGGTCTTTGGTACAAATATCTTTTTGGGTCCATGGGGGTTAGTACCTTCTCTAACCCAAACAAAATTATTTGCTAAATTAGAAACATGTATACGATTATAGCAAAATTTAGCAAGGTGGCCCTTACGTCTACAATGTGTACAAGTGTACACATGAGCATACAAGGTGTGATGGTGGTGACCGTGGGAAGCATGTGTATGCCGTGGATGTTGTGCATGCATAATAGGAGCTTGTTTCTTCCGAAACAAGGATTCCATCCGTGTATGGCTCTTGGCACATTGGCTCAAAGTGGAGCCCAAACAATCCACTCTCTTCTTCAACAAACAAAAATCATCATTAATCCTAGAAGAAGAGGTACATGCAACAGGTAGACTAGATGAAGAGCTACACTAGCATGGCAAACATGTGAATCAATATTAATTTCAAAGATTCATTTTTCTTTAAACAAATTTCTAATTCTTTTGAAATAAAAGCAATTTCATTTTTTAAAGAATCATTCTCTTTTATAATAAAATCAATTTTTGAAGTTAAAACATTATTTTATTCAAAATATTTTCACAATCATTTTTAGATTTTAAACATTCATTTTCTTTCAAAACAAGATTAAGTTGAAATTTCAATGAATCCCTCTCATTAGAAATCTCCAACTTTTCTTGCAAAACCATGTCAAGTCTTGAACATAATAAATCCTTATTTTCTTTATTAAGTTCAAAACTCTTCTTTTTCAAAAGATTATATTTTTCTATTAATTTTTCACAAACAATAGAAAGTTCTTCATTCAAGGCATTAGCATCCACATATTCATCACATGAAGAACTAGCATCAAAACAATCTAATTGAGATTCCGATTGTACCTCAAGGAGTCATTCCTTGGACCATTAAGCATTGAGATTCAGATTCTCCACTAGATTCTTCCTCTTGTTGGATTGGCAATTGAAGCTTGGAGGTGGAGGTGATTGTCAACATGTTCCATACTGCAAATGCGGAATGAAAGTTAGAAGCAAGCATAAGATATTCTTTATTTAATGTGCTTCTAATAGCCTCAAGGGCTAGTGCATTGGCGTCTATATGCTTGCTATCACTAAGGTAGGATTCCTTTGTAATGGCAAGGTGAACCTTATATCCTAGGGCTTGTAGGTAAATGCATATCTTAGTCTTCCCAACAATGATGTTGGAAGCATCAAACATAGGTGGGGTCATGAAGTCCATGGGTGTGCAAACTAAATGTGTGCAAACAAATATATGCAAATGCCAATGGTAGATTAGCTAAACCAAGAACTCACTCCTAGGTGGTTAAACCTAAAGTATCAGGAGCGTAGGCTCTGATACCAATTGAAAATCACCTAGAGGGGGGGGTGAATAGGTGATAATGCTAATCTAGAAACTAAATGCGGAAGCTAAAACAAATTTGCACAAACACTTAATACAACCAACAAGTGTAGCCGAATTCCCCGTGAAGGGCTCTGGACTAACTCCTCTTGATTCCCCTAGATAAGGGTTGAGGTGCTATATGAAGCTCTTGTGGTTAAGTATAAGTGAGGCACACACAAGCAAGCCAAGCATATAAAGATGAACAATATGAAATAATGCAAGGCACAAATGCAAGCAATAAGATATGAGTGATATGACAATAAGAATGATGCTATGCACAACACAAAATAGAGAGAAAGTTAGAGAGATAATGGATCAAACGCAAACACAAGGATATGTTTCGAGGTTCGAGCCCCTAGCTATACGTCCCCGCCTTCACCGAGAAGGATTTCCAATCCACTATCTCCCACCAAGGGAACCTCCACCGAGGAGGATTTGTACAACAACCAGGAGTACCGAACTCCTCTCTCAAACACCACCTCACAATCGAGGGGTAGGCCCGTAGCCAAACAACCAAAACTCCATCTCTCACTAGAGGGAGCAAACACCACTCAGATCAACCTCTACCAAAGAGGGATACAGCAAACTAGAAGGGTTTACAATTTGGAGGCTTAATCAACCTCAAACACTTCTCTTTTTCCACAAACAAAGATCCTAATAGATTAGGATAGAAGATATAGCTCAAGTGGATATCAAGGTGTTTTGGAAATCAAATAACAAAGAAAAACTACTTGGAAAATCTCTTGTAGATGATAGAAATGAAAATCCAAAACAATATCCCAAAAACCTAGTTTTCTTTGATTTTTCAAAACCCTTGAAAAACAATAAAGATGAAATCTTTTAAAGCACTAAAACACTTTTTAAAACTTGTAAAAACACTTCAGAAAAGTAAGAATTTTTACTCTTAAAAATCTTATCAAAATCCCCAAAGAGATGGGGTATTTATAGCCCCAAAAGAAAACTAGCCGTTAGGCTGATCTGCAGCCTGACAGGCTTGCGGTCGACCGGCCGGTCGACCGCCAACGGTCATAAATATGACCGTTGGGCAACCCGGTCGACCGCCCGCTCGACCACCCAGATACAGAGAGCAAAGCTCTCTGGTACGATCGACCGCCCGGTCGACCGGCCCACTGTGCCAGCAAACGTGCACAGGTCTGTGCACGTCGGTCGACCGCCGCGTCGACCGTATCCTGGCTCGGTCGATTTTGCGGTCGACCGACCTGGCCTGTCAGCACAGTTCTGGGTCAGAAACTGGGGCTAAAAATAATTTTAAAAATTCTTTTATCTCTTCTAAAAATCCCCAAAAATAGTTTTAACATTTTGTATTGAAATACAAACTTGTGATAAAAATTTCAAGACAAATATCAACCATTTGAACTCTTTTTGTGTCTTGCAAATTTTATCAAAAACCAAATCTCGTATTTTATCAAACATGTATTTTTCAATAGGAAATCTGATTTTTCCTAAAACTCATGAATAGGCATATCAAAATAAGTTTGTCTAAGATATGAAGCATGTATGTATATTGAACACATCTAATATACATAAAAACCATTTAAATTTGTTTTGATCTAAACTATTCATGAAAACCAATATCCATAAAACGTGTGTGTTGTGCACTTGAGCATATCAACTATCTAATCTTTACAAATGGATCTAAACACACTAAACTAAACTATGGATACCTAAGTCTTCTTGATGATCTTCATCTTTAAGTCGACCCGATCCAAAACGTGATCACGAGCAAGACTCCAACGAGTGCAAGGTATGATCTTGATGCTCGGGCTCTGAAATCACCATGTGAAGGCTTCAAAACTCATCTTGTTGAAGCAATCACCAACTAATATCTTGCTAAATGATCTGAAACTAAAATCACAAGATTATTAGTAAACATAACTACATGAGTTAATCATCATCAAAACTAGAGTGGAAGGCCTCTGGGCCAACAAAAACTATCTAGTTTGGGAGTCACCGGCTAAAGCTCACTATCCGGTAAATAAGAAAGCCTAAGAGAACTAAGGGAAGAAAAAACCAAAAGAAAAAAAATAAATATACACAAATCAATGGCATGAAAGTTAGAGTCGATATCCTAAAAATCTTCACTGTTTACAAAGTGTATATTTTTCTAAGAAGTTTTATGAAAGATCAAAGAGTTGATTCAATTTTAAATTCTTATATCTAATTTATAAATTTTACATTTTGACTTAGTTTAAGAAAAAATAATTTCTGGTTATCCTATGACCTTAGATCACTTAAATTTTCTCAAAAATATTTCAACACTTTTCTCTATTTCAAAATGCGCTTTCAAAATACTAACATTTGATTTATTTCTTTATAAATTTTGTGGGTGTAATCTGCTGAAAACCCTCAGGAGATAAAACTCCTCCTCTAGGGAAAACCTAGAGGTTTAACGACTTGTTGCACATGCTCAGTTCAATCGCGTCACCAGCGAAAGTGATGTAATAATTTCTGTAGTTTTTTTTGTTATGCTCGGGACGAGCAAAAGATAAGTGTGTGGGTGTGATTAGTCTCTAAAAACTACATATTTCATACCACATCTTCACATTTATTTAATATTAAATTCTGCTAATAATACCTCTCTTGTGTGTTTCCAGGTTCATGGCATGAAATGAAGAAGAAGACTCAAAATCTCCATTTAATTTGTCATTAAAAGCCTACTAATATAGCCATTAACTTTCGAGGGTGGTTTCGTCAAAACCAGGCGCCAAATCTGGAAACCAGCAAGTACAACCGACAAGGGGCCGATAGGACAGCACGCGGTAGCTGGATGCGCGCACGACCATACTATGGGAAAGGAAACAAGGCCATAGCTACGTTTTCACGGCTCTGGTATGGAGCCGCGCGCCGAGATTCGATGCGCGGCTCTGTACAGTGTCCTTGTACCCCTCTTCGTCTATAAATACTTGGGGCTTTCCAGAGCTCAGGAAGGAGAAGTTTTTAGGAGTTTTTCTTTAGTTGTAGTGTAGTTTTAGAGTAGTTTCTTCTTCTTAAGGTAGTTTAGGTTAGTTCTTCTTCTTCTCCCTCTTTGTATTTTTCATTTCTTTTAGATCTTGTAATAGGTAAAAGAGTAGTATATGAGTGTAAAGTAAGAGTGCTTGTAATGGAAGGTGACAATCTATGAAATGTTCTCTCTTTATCTCTTCTTGTTTTCTTCTCTCTAACTCCTTTTACATGTTTAGTTAATTTTCTCTTATGGCAACTAACCACTAACACTAACTTGCTAACTTCTTACTTGATAATCCACATAAATCTAATAGCCTCTACTTGGCCTTACTCTTGCAAGAGCCATTGATGGCTTATGATAATGGATTCTAACACTCTAACATCTAACTCTCTAACAAGCTAATATTACTGTATTCCATACTTACTCTTATTTAGTTTTGATGGTTTAAGTGTAGCTTGCACTTGTTTATTGAGTTTGGATGTGAAAGTTATCGTATCGGTCAGGCTTTGAAACACTCTTGAACCAAGGACTAGTGATGGCCAAGGATACATGTGAGGCAACTATCACTAAGAGGTTAGCATAGTTAGTGGAGCCATTAGTAGTTAGTAGCCATGAGTTTTCTTTCCCTTTTACTTTGTTTTAATAATATCTCAAAAATCACAAAAATCATCTTTTCTATGTTTCTCACTTCTTTGTTTTCACCGTACTCTTCTCTTTTCATTCTTTATTTTCTTTCCTTTTCATTCTTTAAAATATTTAAGAACACTTAACATACACGTGAACATTCCGATAAAGTTTCTATCGCTTCTGTCCCGATGGATTCGACCCGTTTACCTCTATGCTATAACGGACGTATCGAGAAAGCCAAAGCACACACTTTTAATTATTGATTTCAAAACATACACTTTTAGTTCACGGTTTCCCCCGATCAGTGGGTCCAAGTACTACACCAAGCAGAAGTAAAGAAAAACAGTTAATAGTCAGCTCTGACGAGTCTGACACTAAACCGGAAGGAGTTTACCAGCATACCCACACTCCAACTGGCATGGTAGCCCCACTTGACTACAGTGACCTTGCCCGGGGCATCGAAGTAAGTGAATTAGGCTCTGCCATTGCGGAATCACAGGTCTTGAACTCTTCTGTAGAGAAGGAAGCTTTCGCGTATATTGTAAGCACTCCTGAACAAATGGATAGGCGCTTTGAACAGCAAACCCAGGCCCAGAGGGAACAACTTGATAGATTCACGCTCAACAAGAATCTATCAACACCCTCAAGTAGATGCTTTCGCAATTGATTGGGGGCAAGAAGAAGCTGAAGGCTAAGACTCCTTGTAAGAAGTCCAAGGGCAAACAGATGGAAGGGGAAAGCTCGTCTTCTTCACATACTGAGGAGGAGGAGCATTCCAACTCCGTGTCATCCAAGCCTCCATCAGAAGAGAGAGGTAATTCAGAGAATGGGAGCACTCATTCTAAAGGGATGAATAAACTGGAACAACGTCTTGAAGCCCTTACCAATCAGAAAGTGATTAGTCTACGATTATGCATTATTTCTCCACTGACTTATGAATAAATTGTCGGTCTAAACCGTGTTTTGGTCTCTATTGCAGGTAAATCAAGAGTTCAAGGGCAAAGGAGTAATAAGAGCTTAATTAAACCCCTTTTAGGGTAATTAAATCCAAATTTCGTGGAGGCCAAGCAAGGGATCATCTAGAAGATATGTCGAACATAGACTCTTGCACACATCAGACGAATATTCGGGCGAAATTATCAGAAATGGAATATACCAAAAAGCTCCTAGAGCCAAGACGGATCCTCGCACCAAAACCAGGCAGTTAACTCCTTGGTTTGGCCGCGGATCCGCGGCAAAAGACGAGGATCCGCGGCCCATTGGTGGGGCACGCGTCGATTTTTGACGCGTGGCCCCGTCTCATCTTCCAGAAGTCTCCTTCGCCTATAAAAACCCTGCATAGGTCCAGAACGAGGCAGTTTTCGTTTTTAGGAGTAGTTTCTAATTTTTTCTATGTTTTAGGGTAGTGTAGGTAGGTGTTCTTCATTTCTTTTATTTTGTTATGTTATTTCGTTTTTAGATCTTGTAGTAGGGCTGAGAGATTCATAGAGAGATAGAGAGGGATTGATGTAATAGATGGTGACAATCTATGTAAAGGTGCCTCCTTTCTTCTCTAATGTAATCTTCTCCATCTTCTACATGTTGCTTGGCTAACTTTTCTTCTTCTCATGACAATCTAACTACTAACCACTAACTATCTAACCACTTACTTGATAATCCACATGAATCTAATAGCCTCACAAGGCCTTGCTCTTGCAAGAGCCATTGATGGCTCATGATGATGGATTCTAACATTCTAACATTCTAACACCTAACCCACTAACTTCATTTCATGCTCACCTCTAACCGGTTTTGATGATTTAACAGTAACTTGCAACTTGTTATGTGGTATGGATGTGTTGTTTGAATGTAGAAGATCAATCTTATGTGCCATACTCTGTATCGTCTCTTGAAGCCAAGGACTAGTGATGGCCAAGGATCCATGTGAGGCAACTATCACTAAGAGGTTAGCATGATTAGTGGAGCAATTAGTAGTTAGTAGCCATGAGTTTTTTTATCTTGCTTTAAAAAACTATTTTTAAAGTATCTTTTCATTGTTGTTTTCACCGCTTCTTTGTTTGTCTTTGTTTTCATTTTCTTTACCACAAGCTTCATCTTCTTTCATATTTGTTTTCCAAACCACTTCTTATTTTGTTTTCACATCGCCGTTTTCATCGCCTTCTCCACCTACCACATGCTTGATTTTCTTTTCTTTCCTTTTTCTAATTCTTTTAACAAAGAAGAAGTGTTAACATAAAACGTGAATAAAAACTGTTAATGCTTCTATCGCCTCCCGTCCCTGTGGATTCGACCCGTTGAGCCATTGCTATAACGGAAGTATCGAGGGAACATTAGCACACATATGAGCTTTACATTGATTTCACAAACTACACGTTTTAAAAGTGCTGGTTTCGACCCGATCAAATTTTTGGCGCCGTTACCGGGGAACGGGAATGGTTTTGATTTCACGTTTTTGTTAACATTTTCTTCTCTGTTTTGGTGTGGAGGACATTCTTTATAGGATCTTAACATTGCAGAATATAAACTAGCTTTGTATCTCCCTGCTCTTAAAAGCAGGGCCCCAGCTTCTAAAGAACCGCCGCGCAAACGCGACTTTTGCCGCGAAAATGCGGCCAAGTTGTAATAATTGTATATCTTGTTGTACTGGGATGTGTTCATTGTAATAGCTAGTTGATCTGCATTATTACTTTCCTGCTTTGATTGCCTACACACGCAATAAATTAAAGAACTAAAATACGGTATTTGGACGCTTTTAAAACGGCTTAGACATTTGCATTTAGGCACGTGTCAATTCAATTCCAATATACTGTATTTTGTTCTGTTGTTGTGATCTGGATTTAGGTGTACATAAGGCATTGCATATAGCATAGGACAAACACGTGGGTGATTTACTCGCTTTGTGTTATACTCTTGTCTATATTGCATACTTGCACGAATTGAAATTAAGAGCAAAACCCATACAAGATAAGGTGGGGATTTCATCACCCTTCCTTAGCCCAAAATCACCTCCCCACTCACACAACCCAATCCCTAATAAAAATTGATAGACGTTGGCCCCTAGGGGCATCTCAGACTCATTAAGAGATTGACCGAGGGTGGAACTTATTTTGAATCTTACTCTTGTGAAATCGGTGTCGAAGGTTGGGGATTAAGAGGTTACGCCTTGAAGATACCGTGGTTTGGCGTAATTAAGGCCCGTTGCTTACGCACGATACCTCCCATCGTATTTTGCCCCTACCTGGCCGATTAGCTTGTGGTCGTATTCAAGCAACAACCTCCCCCGGGTAATCGACCAGTTAGGAGTCGTCTAGGTCTAGGTCAACCCTACTATAGGCTTGGTTTTGATTTTTTCTTTTCTTTTTGTTTGCTGTTTGATTTTTCTTTTTGTTTGTGATTGTTTGTGAAATAGAATTCAACAATAACAATTCTTTCAATCCGAATATGAATCCATATTTCACACCACCCCATTCGATTCGGATAATTCCAACCCGGCTTATTATAATATGCACCAACCAAATACACCGGGTTGGACTTATCCGAATCAATACAACCTATACCCACATTCTTATGATTATAATTTTCAAAATAATTTCAACTCGTCACAGAGTCAATGGGGATTCACCTCCCCCGAGTTTAATTTTCAACCTCCTTGTCCCCCATGTCCACCTTGTCCACAATTTACGCAATATTCCTTTCCCGATTTCGCTTCCTATACTCCTTTTTCTGGACCTCCCATTGAAGAAAAATCTGAGTTAGAAAAGAGAGTAGAAGCCAATTTATAAGAGGTCGAGCGACTACTTCAGAAAAGGAGGGCCTCTCCAATTCCACAGTATTTTCAAGAGTCTTACTCAGTTCCACCTCCTCATAATGAACAACCATCTGCCTGGGGAACGAGTAAGGAATTCTTGCGTGAGTCCGAACAACAATCAAATCTGATGGACTCACAATTTCACCACGATTTTCAAAACAAATCATCATCTTTTCAGGCCCAGTCGCAACAAAACGATGAACCAATTAATTATGAAAAGATGCTTGAAATCATGACTCAAGCTCAAATGGCTCGTAATCATGACATAGATATGATGGTCAAAAGTCTTCCTTCTCATTGTTTGACCATTTCTGATGTCACTAAACATTCTGTTAGAGCCAAAGAATCATGTTGTTTTGGAAATCAAGATTCAATTTCAGCACACCCATCTGAACTTATCCAAACTTCAAATGTTAAAGATCCCATTGACATTTGGCAAGTTATCCTTTTCCTGAAATTGAACTTGAGCATGAATATGATCCTGAACTTTCACTTGATAATTCAATTTCACTTCCTGATTCAATATTGACTGAGGTGTTTTACCTGAATTCAGGCCTTTTCCCGAGTCAGTATTGGATCCTGTACCAGTCCATTGTGAAATTGAATCACCAATCTTTTATGATGATCATATTGAACTTGACCAATTTCATACTTTTGAAACTCCCATTGATAAATTGGCAAGTTCTCATTTTTCTGGAATTGAACTCAATGAGGAATGTGACTTTGATCCTTAAATTTGTGACCCAATTCAAATTCCTGAATCAATATTGACTCCTGTTTTGTTACCCAATTTGAGCAAAATTTTAGAGTCAGTATTGATTCCCATACCTGTCATTCTTGAACTTGAATCACCAATTTTAGATAGTCACATTCCATCATGGGGAAATGAATGTGGACTTGAGTTTTAACTTCTTGATTTGGACCCACTTCCTGAACCAATCTCGACCCCCGAACCTTTACTTGACTTAAGTCTTTTTCCTGAGTCGGTATTAGTTCCTGTACTTCCTGAGTCCAAATCAATCATTCCATTCTGGGACAAGGGTTTTGATAAATTTGACTCTGAAATTATTTTGAAAATTTAGAAATTGAATGGGGTTAAATTTTTAATAAAAATCATAAATATGTACATCTTTTTAGTGGGTTGTATTCTAGAGGTCTCTGGTGGGTCCTCCGGACTCCACGCAAGTTGGATTGGGCCGCATTTTGTAGACCAATCAGACCACCACCGGAACCACCACCTTGAGGTGATTTTTCCTTCCCTCTCTATTTGTTTCATGTATACATATATCACGATGCATTGAGGACAATGCATGAGATAAGTGTGGGGGAGGGTTTACTAACTTAGAGTTTTTAGATTTTCTTTCTTTTACACTTCTTTTAGGATACTTTTAGAAATCCCTTTTGTATAGGAATTTTCTCTTCCTTTAAAAACTTTTTGAAATAAGAGACAGAGTTTTGATATATTTTTAAGAAAATTAAGATGATCTTAGAAATTAAGAAAGCCTTAATTATACATCTTAAACCTAGTCGAAATAATGGATCTTGTTTAAAATTATAGGTTAAGTATAAAGATTGGGGAGATAATTTTATCTTGAATTTTTTGCCTTAGATAGTATGCACTTCACACTTACACAATTTTTTGGATGGAAACAAAGACCTAAAATGCCATAAAGCAAAAATAAATAAAAAGAAAAAAATATATGAATAAAACGTCACTTATTAAGCTGGATAATTATGCCTCAAGAAGCATGATTATTCATGCCTAACAGTGGTCAAAAGAAATAAATAATCCCCTTCGTTTTGTGGCCTTGTTTACTCGAGTCCTTAAACCTGAGGGATGTTTTCTCATCTGGTGCCCTAAAACCGTTTGGTCTGGGAGTCATCGGTTATAGGCTCGCTACATGGGTGATCTAGAAAGCCTAAGAAAACTATGGGAAGAAAAAAAAGAAAAAAAAATATATAAAAATAAATGGCTTGATGGTTAGAGTTGAAATCCCAGAAATCTTCACTATCACAAAGTGCATATTATCTAGGTTCTATGAAAGATAAAATATTCAATCTAATTTTGAATTCTTACCTTAATTGAAGACAAGATCTTGCATAGAGACTAAGTTTAAGGAAGAATGATTTTGGTGGACTTATGACCTTAGATCACTTACATTTTTGCAAAAATATTTTGAAAACTTGTTTCTATTTCAAAATGTATTTTCAAAATACTAACATTTGTCTTCTTTCTTTATGGATTTTGTAGGTGCAATCCGCTGAAAACCCTTAGGAGACCAAACTCCTCCTCTAGGGGTAGCCTAGAGGTTTAATGGCTTGTTGCACATGCTCAGTGCAATCACGTCACCTGCGAAAGTGGTGTAATAACATTTATAGTATAGTTTTTCTTTTCTTGTTTTGCTCGGGACGAGCAAAAGATAAGTGTGGGGGTGTGATTAGTCTACGATTATGCATTATTTCTCCACCGATTTATGAATAAATTATCGGTCTAAACCTTGTTTTGGTCTTTATTGCAGGTAAATCAAGAGTTCAAGGGCAAAGGAGTAATAAGAGTTTAATTAAACCCCTTTTAGGGTAATTAAATCCAAATTTCATGGAGGCCAAGCAAGGGATCATCTAGAAGATACGTCGAACCTAGACTCTTGCGCACGTCAAACGAATATTCGGGTGAAATTACCAGAAATGGAATATACCAAGAAGCTCCTAGAGCCAAGACGGATCCCCGCACCAAAACCAGGGAGTTAACTCCCTATTTTGGCCGCGGATCCGTGGCTTTTGCCGCGGATCCGCGGCCCATTGGTGGGGCCACGCGTCCCCGTCTCGTCTTCCAGAAGTCTCCTTCGCCTATAAAAACCCCTGCATAGGTCCAGAACGAGGCAGTTTTCATTTTTAGGAGTAGTTTCTGATTTTTTCTATGTTTTAGGGTAGTGTAGGTAGGTGTTCTTCATTTCTTGTATTTGTTATTTTATTTCGTTTTTAGATCTTGTAGTAGGGCTGAGAGATTTAGAGAGAGATAGAGAGGGAATGATGTAATAGATGGTGACAATCTATATAAAGGTGCCTCCTTTCTTCTCCAATGTAATCTCCTCCATCTTCTACATGTTGCTTGGCTAACTTTTCTTCTTCTCATGGCAATCTAACTACTAACCACTAACCATCTAACCACTTACTTGATAATCCACATGAATCTAATTGTCATACCGCGCTTCCCAAAATTCGTGGAAGTAGAGTCGCGACGAGAGTCAGCGACATATATACGATAGGAAAATACCCCAATCAAGAATGCCAGCAGAGGCAGCCTGCTCTCTATCTGCCTCTCCGCCGCAACAGACGACTGCTCCGCAACTCCATCGACCGCTGCCACTGCCGGCTCCTCGATCCCGAGATCTCGACGCCTGCTTCTTTGAAAAGATTGGAGTTTTGAGGGTTCCAAGGGTCCAAGATTGGATCTTTATCGGGGCTGTCATGAGACAATGCACGGGAGGCGGAAAGGCGAGGCGACGGTGAGAGCGGAGGGCGACGAAGGAGAGGTTGCGGGCTCCTCTGACCAAAGGGGAGGGTTTGCGAGTAGGGAAGAGGAGAGAGGAAAAAATATGATTGGTTGGAGTTAGAATAGGGTTGGTTGGGATTATGATTAGATAGGATTTGATTTAGAGTTGGTTTAGGATATGGATTAGGATTATATGGAGAGATAGATAACCGAGTTTAGGTTTAATAGTATTGGGTAATGAAAACGGGTTTGAATACGGGTAATGGGTATGAGATAAAGGGTATTGGGCTAACGGGGGTATTAGGAATCAATGAAAGAGGAACAATAATAATAATAAAACATATATATATAATAACAATAACACTAATAATAATAATAATAATAATAATTAAGTACAGAAAAAATAAATACTTAAAAATAGAAATACAGTATTATTTCTTTAGGGATATTACATTCTACCCACCTTATAAAAATTTCGTACTCGAAATTTCGATAACGTAGGGAATGATAAAAGAATCAAAATTCGGGGAGAAAACAAACAAGTTTCCATGTCGCCGCGCTGGGACACTACGATTCAGCTGCGTGCTCTGATCTCTGCTACCAGCTTCAGAATGGGATAATCGGTTTCAAAAGATAAGATCAGGAAAGATAGAATCAAGAGAAGAATAGGAATGAAGATGGAATTCTGATCACTCTAAAAGAAGGGGTGCGATCAGAGATCGAAAGGTTAAAGAGATGGATTTTCAAAGGGAGGACAGTCAATTCTCAAGTGGACTCAACATCATCGTGTGAATCCTATATGTATATGGCAGTGTAATTATAACTCGTTTCAGGTCGCAGGCATGAACTTGGTCCGTTTTATTTGCGAACCGGGCTCTGATACCAAGAAACCCTGTCACGCCCTGCTTCCCAAAATTCGTGGAAGCAGAGTCGCGATGAGAGTCGGTGACGTATATACGCGAGGAAAATACCCCAATCATGAACGCCAGCAGAGGCAGCCTGCTCTCTATCTGCCTCTCTGCCGCAACAGACGACTCCTCCGCAACTCCATCGATTGCTGCCACCGCCAGCTCCTCGCTCCTCGAGATCTCGACGCCTGCTTCTTGGAAAAGATCGGAGTTTTGAGGGTTCCGAGGGTCCAAGATTGGGTCTTTATCGGGGTTGTCATGAGACAGCGCACGGGAGGCGGAAAGGCGAGGCGACGGTAAGAGCGGAGGTCGATGGAGGAGAGGGGGCGGGCTCCTCTGACCAAGGGGGAGGGTTTGCAAGTAGGGAAGAGGAGAGAGGAAAAAATATGATTGGTTAGAGTTAGAATAGGGTTGGTTGGGATTATGATTAGATAGGATTTGATTTAGAGTTGGTTTAGGATATGGATTAGGATTATATGGAGAGATAGATAACTGAGTTTAGGTTTAATAGTATTGGGTAATGAAAGCGGGTTTGAATACTGGTAATGGTAATGGGTATGAGATAAAGGGTATTGGGCTAACGGGGGGATTAGGAATCAATGAAAGAGGAACAATAATAATAATAACAACATATATATATATAATAACAATAACACTAATAATAATAATAATAATAATAATTAAGTACAGAAAAAATAAATACTTAAAAATAGAAATACAGTATTATTTCCTTAGGGATATTACACTAATAGCCTCACAAGGCCTTGCTCTTGCAAGAGCCATTGATGGCTCATGATGATGGATTCTAACATTCTAACATTCTAACACCTAACCCACTAACTTGCTAACTTGCAAATGCTAACTTTATTTCATGCTCACCTCAAACCGGTTTTGATGATTTAACAGTAGCTTGCAACTTGTTATGTGGTATGGATGTGTTGTTTGAATGTAGAAGATCAATCTTATGTGCCATGCTCTGTATCGTCTCTTGAAGACAAGGACTAGTGATGGTCAAGGATCCATGTGAGGCAACTATCACTAAGAGGTTAGCATGGTTAGTGGAGCAATTAGTAGTTAGTAGCCATGAGTTTTCTTTTATCTTGCTTTAAAAAACTATTTTCAATGTATCTTCTCCTTGTTGTTTTCACCGCTTCTTTGTTTGTCTTTGTTTTTATTTTCTTTACCACAAGCTTCATCTTCTTTCCTATTTGTTTTTCAAACTACTTCTTATTTTGTTTTCACATCGCCGTTTTCATCGCCTTCTCCACCTACCACATGCTTGATTTCCTTTTCTTTTCTTTTCTTTCCTTTTTCTAATTCTTTTAACAAAGAAGAAGTGTTAACATAAAATGTGAATAAAAACTGTTAATGCTTCTATCGCCTCCCAGCCCTGTGGATTCGACCCGTTGAGCCATTACTATAACGGAATTATCAAGGGAACATTAGCACACATACGAGCTTTACATTGATTTAACAAACTACATGTTTTAAGAGTGCTGGTTCCAACCTGATCAGAAAGGCCTCCAAGAAGCAGGAGTGGTCCGGCCGTACCCAGCTGAGTGGGATCTTGTCCAATACTTCCTAAGTTCAAAGCTCTGACCCTACAGGCCTTCGATGACAAAGGGTCATCGAACCAGAACATATACTACTTCAAGTCTCAGACAGGAAATGTAGTATCAAATGATGCCATCCTGGCGCATTTGTTCATCGGCACTCTAAAAGGACTCACTTTTGAATGGTTCATGAAGCTCCTAGAAGGCTCCATCAAGAACTGGGGTGATCTGGAGAAGCTTTTCCTTATATGCTTCTTCGAAGACGACTAGGAGATTACCATGCTAACTCTCCTAGTGATGAGGCAATGAAAAGGAGTCAGTTAAAGCATTTGTGGAGAGATTTCTGAATATGGCACTCTGATGTCCTAGCGGTATAATCTAGGCCACCCTGGTGAAAACATACCGTCACAATTTGCAAACCTCACTCCTATCTCTGATAAGAGTTGCATAAAGTCATATCTTGAAATAGTTAGTCCAGCAAGGCGAACAGGCAAAAGAGATTATCGTCAGGGTTAAGGTAGAAGAAAACAAGCTCAGACCCGAAAAGTTAAGTATCTTTCCAATCTAAAGGGAAGGACACATTGGCGACAGAGACAAAGTCTCCAACTAAACCCCAGCCGACTAGAGGGGGTGGTTTTTCAAGTCAGCTACGCGCCAACAAACAGTACTCCTTCAAGGATGAGCATGTCGATTCGTTGTTCAAGTTACTTAACAAGAGCAACAGATTAAAACTTCCTGAAGCTAGACGTCCCGAGGAGGCCGGCAAGACCGACAATACCAACTATTGCTTTTATCACAGGATGCTGGGGTACCCTACCAAGAGCTGTTAAATCTTCAAAGACGTCCTCCAAGCTTTAATTGATGCAGAGGTGCTCAAGCTCCGCCCAGAGTAGAAGAAAATGACAGCTAACATGACGTCATTTCTTTAGTTCGGAGTACAGCCTCCAATGCCAGCCGGAGTAGTTCCCATCCCGAAAGGAAAACTAAGGGTACTCAATATAGATCCACACCACCACTAGAAAAAAAATCTCGTACCTGTTCCTACTCCTCAGGGAGAGATTATGTGGATTCATCCCGACCTCGTGGAAGGCCAACAATGGACTATTGTTTGTTGGCTCGTACCTGTTCCTACTCCTCAGAGAGACCTAGGATGTAGAAGATCATACATGAGTGATTCAGCAGATTTGGATTCCTATATATCCACTCATGTGGTACTTCATCATATGATTCATATAAGATCCATCTGTCTAGCTATCATCATATATATCTAGAAAGCCGTATGCTTTGAAAGAAGCTTGTACAGTTTGGGAAGGGGTTTACCAACAGGAACTCCAGGGATAAAGCAAAAGCCTCGCCTTGTAATGCGGTGTGCGCTTCTTCCCGGGAAGCAAAAACTGATACCCCTTCTCTAACTGATTCAGAGGAGGAGACAATCGTCCTTGCTGCAGAATAGAATGCGCCGCTCATAGCAGGGATCCGCTCGGGTCAGTCGTATTTGAAGAAATACGACGAAATGGTGACAAATCCGCCTATACCCACCCTATAGCCAACCAAGCAATCTACAAAGCAACCCATGCAGAAGCAAAAGGAGCTTCAGTATTCCAAGACCCTCCCGAAGGACAAAGCGAAGGATCTTTAGCACCTTACCGCTTTGATGTTTTAGCTCAACTGGCCAACACCCTGGCCAGGATCACCCTTTATGAGCCGCTGAGACTGTCAAAGTCAACAAGAGAAGTTCTGAGAGAAGCTTTAGCTGATGTTGAGGTCTTCATGGCCCGAATTCTGGTTGAACCACAAAAGGAAGATAAAGAAGACTGCCTCCACGTCTCTCAACATGCCCCTTGCATAACCTTCACTCCAGACGACATGCAGGTTTAAGGGAAACATGATAAGCCCCTGTACTTCACGGGATATATTGGATCATCTTAAGTGAGCATCATGCCCCACCGGGTCCAGGATCCACATTGAGCATCATGCCTCACCAGGTCATGCAGCACTCGGGAATTCCCACTCATCGATTGAGCGTCACTCTAACTGCAATTTATGGTTTCAACGCCAATGGTATGCGCCCAAAGGGAAAGATTAAACTCAAATGTCAAATTGGGGACCTAAGATCCGAGGTGACGTGCTATGTTATTGACGCTGACACTTCGTATAATTTACTGCTGGGACGATTGTGGATTCATCGCAACTTCATCGTCCCCTCTACCCTCCATTAAGTCATGAAGTATATTGACAGGGATGGAAAAGTCTGAACGTTGATCGCCAAAAGGCATCCGTTCAAGGGGGTAGAGACTACTTCACAGACCCCCTCCTGTACCAAGATTCTCTAGAGCCAGGCAAGAATCTCCAGCTAGAGGAACCAGACTTTGGTAATGAAGCCGATGCTGAGCCAAGGCATAAGAAGAATGTCTTTGGGAGCTGAACTGACTTGTAACGAGCATTAATAAGCTCAATGTTAATAACACCGCCAATGATGGAGGCGAGTGGTATATTAATGAAGAGTTAGATTTGGCTTACTTTTTTATATTTGCTTCTGATTTCATGCCATCAGATACTAGTAAAAATGTGGATGATGACCCCTGGTCGGCAATAGATGCCTTGACATCATTGCATGTACCAGTGAGGTCATCTTCTCACAGTATATCAAGGCATTAGTGATGCGCAAGGATCTTTCTTCGAGGTCCCAACAAGATGCAAAGGGCAAAAACCGATTCTTTTCGGAAGAGTTGAGCCCAAATCAACGACTTGCAAAGACTCAGAAAGCGAGAATTAACTTCCAAAGTTCTTTCATTACGAGCCAAATGTACTCAGAATGATGGAGAATAAGGGGTATGACCTAACAAGTGGTCCTGGCTTGAACTTCAGCAAAGGAAGGAGAACACTGCTTCGATCCTTCGTCCCAAAAGGAAAGCCCCAGATTATTATTGTCGAACTCACAGGGGCTTGAGCTATGTGTCAACTCCAATCCCATCAACCTCTGAGTCTGAAGAGTCATTATATCATAACCACTTATCAGGCACGTCATCATGAGAGTCAGATGTCAGTGTCGGCAACATCTTCAAAGAGCTTTCGGTAAACATGGTTTCAACAAGTCACTCGGAAGATGGAGATGAAGAAATAATCCAGCTGGATACAGATCCTTGGATCAAACACCTAAATACTCACTGGGATATTCGCTTTGAGCAACGCGAACAACCCACAGAGGAAAAAGTTACTCAGATTAATCTGAGAGATGAGGCTAATCTCAAGCCTATCTTCATAAGCGAAAGCTTATCACCCCCTTAGAAGGAGGATCTAATATCTCTTGTGCGAGAGTATATAGATATTTTCACTTGGAACTACGAGGATATGCCTGGGCTTGATCCTCAACTGGCTATGCATCGCCTCAACATCAATCCGGAGGTGAAGCCTTCAAAGAACAACAACAACAGTTCCGCCCGGAGATAGTGGAAGCGATCCAGTCGAAAGTCAAGAAGATTATAGACTCCAGTTTTATCATTGAAGAACAATACCCTGATTAGGTAGCCAACATCATCCCTGTTACCAAGAAAAATGGAAAGATTTGGATTTGCATTGATTTTTGTGATCTAAATGAGGCGTGTCCTAAATATGAGTTTCCCTTCCAATCACGGATGTCATGATAGACAACATGTGTGGGTTTGAACGGATGTC
This sequence comes from Agave tequilana, assembly GCA_038442645.1. Taxonomy (NCBI): domain Eukaryota; kingdom Viridiplantae; phylum Streptophyta; class Magnoliopsida; order Asparagales; family Asparagaceae; genus Agave; species Agave tequilana. The sequence goes on along the minus strand of JAVJIF010011674.1, from coordinate 76,519 downwards.
TTTCATGGACGGATTCTCTGGGTACAATCAAATTAAAATGTACCCTGACGATGAGAAGCATACATCTTTCAGGACACCATTTGGGGTATATTGCTATACTGTCATGCCCTTCAGATTGAAGAATGTGGGGGCGACATATCAAAGAGCTATGAATACAATTTTTCACGATTGTATACACAAAACAGTGAAATGCTATGTTGACGACATTGCAGTAAAAACTGTACCAAAGGGATCACAAAGTAGATCTAAAGACAGTATTCGATATTATGCGGGCGCATCAATTAAAGATGAACCCCATCAAATCCTTCCTACGGGTAGCCAGCAGTAAATTCTTAGGGTTTGTCATCACATCCAAAGGAATCCTCCTCGACCTAGAGAAAGTCCGCGTTGTCCAGGATATGCTACCTCTAAGGAATCTTACAGAGCTTAGAGGACTGCAAGGGCGTCTAGCATATATCAGGAGATTTATCTCGAATCTCTCAGGACAATGCCAACCCTTCACAAAATTATTGAAGAAGGGTGTTTCATTCATCTGGGATGATCCTTGCGAACAAGCGTTCAAGGAAATCAAGCGGTACCTCATGCATCCACCTGTCCTTACAGCTCCGATATCAGGAAAATCATTTCTGATATATATTAGATCTATGGATCATTCTTTAGGAGCTTTGTAGCTCAGAATAATAATCATGGACACGTGCAGGCAATCTATTACCTGAGTAGAAGTATGATCGGAGCCGAATATCGGTACAACCAGATTGAAAAAGAATGCTTGACGTTGGTATTCGCCTTCCAGAAAATGTTGGCTTTTAAGTCCAACATAAATCCTCGACAACTCATCATGCTGAGGGAAATAGCATGGCTAGTCCAACTCAAATGGTAGTTGGTAAAGGCATACCAAATCCGTTGATAGCTGAGGGTTTGCTAAAAATCTTAAGAGACTTGGTCTCATTGATAGCTGAGGGTTTGCTAAAAATTCTAAAGGACTTGGTCCCGTCCTCCCCTCAAAAATCTCTTGCCAATTCTCACCCATGGAATGGTAGGACCACAAAAATACCTGTGTCCATTTCCCTAGAGAAATGAGAAGAGACTTGTCTCGTTAACAGTAAACCTCTGACAAGCCATTTTTCTCGATCTTCGATAGAGTCAGTCAAGTTAACATTAAACCTCTAACAACAAAACCCACTCAAAATCTCCGCTGTTATCTTAATATTACACCTCTAATGGCAAACCTCTCATGCCTCTAGAAAATCAATATTTGTCATGTTAATATTATACCTCAGACAGTTAATTCTATTTTCCACCAAAGTACCCTACAGGTCCACAAGCCAATCACTGTTATGTTAACACACCTCTAATAGTGAAAAGTTTCAATACTCCCTAGTGAATGCAAACTTTCACTTGTCACTCCCTTACATGGAGTTACGAGTCCTCAAAATTGCTCATATTGCAAACCAACTCTCGTCAAGTTAACACTAAACCTTTGACATTCTAAACTTCACTTGTCGATTCTCCTAAATAGAATGACAAGTCCTCAAAATTCTTATCGCAAATCAACTCTTATTGTCATGTTAACATTACACTTCTGACAAATCACTGTTAAGTTTAATATCACACCTTTAAAAGTGATTAAGTTGTTGGTAAGTTCAACATTAAATCTCTGACAGTCACTTTCCTCAGGCTTCCATATCGAAGCTGCGATGAGCAATGCTAAGTTTAACATCATACGACTAGCATGCAGTTCATTATTAAGTTCAACAATACACTTATGACAATGACTTTCTTTTGAACTTTCGTATCGAAGTCGAGATGACTAATGCTAAGTTCAAAATTACACCTCTAGCATTACCTCTACTGCCAAGTATAACACTACACCTATGATAGTGGTATTTTCAGTTTTCCCAAATGAAACTGAAATTTTTACAGAGCTAAGTTAACATCACACCTCTAGGTCACATTCTTGTTAAGTTAATATCACACCTCTGACAATATTCAATCAAATCTTAAGTTAATATCACACCTTTGACGGTAAAAAGATTCTTAGATCCCTAACGGGTTTAATCTTACTTGTTATTCTCGTCAATAGAATGGCAGGTCCACTTAAAATCACTGTTAGGTTAATATATACCTTTAACAGTATTTCACCAATCCCCAACTGAGTCTTAATTACGTTAATACTAAACCTTTGATGAAGACTCAGTCACAATCCTCTGCGGGGTGAAAACTTCACTTGTCATTCTCATCCATAGATTGGCAAGACTACAGAAATTATTCCACTCCTGTCAAGTTAACATCACACCTCTGACAGTAACCTTAAATTCCTTAAATCAAATTTTTTCTATTTTGAGTTGCTAAGTTAAATATCACATTTCTAGCAAACCAAAGGTAATCATTTGTCTGATTTTCAATGCAAAAAAGAAGTCAAGACAAATAAGAAGGCAAAAAGTGTCACTTTTATTGATATTCAAAAATGTGAAAGTGATACAAAATGCTCTCTTATACAAATAAGATTGAGTCTTACAATAAAAGAGTAAAAAGAAGTCCCTCTTACTCAGCGAAAGATTACACTCGCTCCTCGAAACATTAAAGATACACAAAGCTCGTCCTCTTGACTGTGGCTGAGAACAGCATATCAACTTCTTCTGCTCTTAAGAATAATGGTGTTTCTCAGGGTCAAAATCTAGGAGACCATTCAGATTACACCCGACCAACTAGTGCGAAGGTCTAAACAAGGTCGTAATCCTTCGCTTAATGGGAAGCTCCACCACCAGAAAGTCATCTAATGAGCATGAGTTTTTCATTGCTGTCACTTTTTTGAACAAGATTGGTGAAGGGAGGATCTGAGACCTTATTGGTGACGTTCTCTTCCCGTGACATTCAAATGTGCCATGCTCATGGTAATTAGGAAGGATCTAAGACATTACTGGTGCATCATGTCCAGTAATGTCTTGATGTGTATCGAGAATCATGTGGATCTTCTTCGCCACGCAAAAAGATATTGGAACCAACACCATCGATATGGCCAGGACCTACAAGAAATAAAAAAAATCAAGGGTTAAAATTTTGCAAAGATAGAAACAGGAAGCCAAGAGCACAAATGCGGGGCTAAAGTCATGAACTCCAGACGCGAATCTCGCGAACCCAAAGTTCACCACACTCTGTAAAGATAGAAAGTATGGATCCGAACGCAAGTCTCATATTATACTTGCGTCTAAGGATTGAAACACGGGGCATATATTAAAGGCGCAGGCGCGGGCCCTAAAATTTTACAAGTCATGAGCCTCAGATACAGGTATTATGTGAGAAACCTATGTCTAAGGCTTCAAGACGCAGAGCTTGCCACATTCGCGTCCAAGAGAGCTCAAAAGAACAAGTTGAAATTTTCTAAGTCATGAACTCCAAACGCGAGCCTTGCATACAAAACCCGCGTTTGAAAACTCAAATGCGAAGTTCACCATGCTCGCATCTGAAGAACTTGAGACTTAAAAGTCAACAAGCTCGCATTTCCTCAATTAACGCAAGGGTCGCCATTTGCAGAGCATGGACGCAGGGATCTCAAGTCGACTGTTTAAACTTCAAGAAAGAAGTTTCAGGAGGAGATCAAGAAATAAGGTCTCTTTATAACTGGCGATGACAGAGCTTTAAAGAAACAGAGCCTGATCATGGCAAATGCTATTTCCTACCTGAAGAAAAGTCCCGTGAAGGTTGCACATCATCTGTCAAGGCACGACCATGAAAGTGTGTGAAGGGGTGCTTATTGATTTTGAAATCACTTAACAGTGATAATCTTCAAAGAAGATTCAAGAAAGCATCAAAACTTTGGGTTCTTTTAAAGACTTTGAAAGTTCTTCAGAGAAGATGCCCTTGAAGGAGAATAATTAAGACAGAGTTCTTTAGAGCACATGCCCGCAAAGAAAAACAGTCAAGATGAATGACTGTTAAGAGGCTCATGGCCTATTTATAGGCTCGCTAATGGCCATTAATTAATGGCATAAAAAATAAAGCCATTCTTAAAGGTCAAAATTAATAGCCTTAAATTCACTAGCAAATATCAAATCCAACCTGGGTGAGACACGTGAATTTTTGCTCTGGGAAATCCCAACGACACGCGTTCCCAACTGTTAACGGTGACTTTGCATTGAAAGATCCAGCGAGATCTTCACAAACTGCATGCGACGCTTCAAGGGTCACGTTCTGAAGTCTGTGTCCCTTTACAAGCCTAAAGGCTGCGTTCTCTTAATAAAAGGAGGACTGCGTTCTTAACAATTAAAGGCCGCGTCTTAAGTCCACGTCCTTCCACTACCTGAAGGTTGCGTCCCCTCATCAAATTGAAGAGCGCAGACCCGCGTCTCTCAACAACCCAAGGCCGCGTCTCTCAATGAATCGAGCCACTTTTCAGACAAACCAAGGGCCACGTCTCTCAATGAATCATAGCCACGTTTCAAACAAACCGGGGCCGCGTCTCTCAACGAATCAGAGCCGCGATTCTAGACAAATCAGAGCTGCATTCTCTCAACAAATCAGAGTCGCGTCTCTCAATAAAAATTAGAGCCACGTCTCTGAAAAACACCTAGAGGGGGGGGTGAATAGGTGTTAGTGCTAATCTAAAACTTAATGCTCTAAATGCGGAAGCTAATGCAAATGTTGTACAAACTTAATACAATACAACAAGTGTAGCCGAATTCCCCGTGAAGGGCTCTGGACTAACTCCTCTTGATTCCCCTTGAAATGGGTTGAGGTGCTATGTGAAGCTCTTGTTGGATGAGTAAAAGTGATGCACACAAACAAGCAAGCCAAGCATATATCAATGAACAATATGTAAGATTCAAGGCAACACAAGCACACAAGAATATAATAGATAGGCAATATGAAGCAATGCTCAACACAAGCAAATATGAATGTATGGAATGAATGAATAATGCTTTGCACAAATAAACAAGAGAGAGTTGAGAGAAATTGGATCAAACGCAAACACAAAGATATGTTACGAGGTTCGAGCCCCTAGCTCTACTTCCCCGCCTACACCACCGTGTAGGATTTCCTAATCCACTATAAGAGTACCAAACTCCTCTCTCAACCTTACAAAGCCACCGAGGCTATACAACCACAATCCACCTCTACCGAAGAGGGATAATACCCGTAGCCAACAACCTACACAATCACCTCTACCTAAGAGGGATCCAAACACCACTCCGATCACCTCTACGAAAGAGGGATACAAAAGAACAAGGAGGGTTTACAACTATGAGGTTTACAACAACAACCTCAAACACTTCTCTTTTTCTCTTTTCCACAAAACAAAAAAGGATCCTAGTAGATTAGGATAGGTGATAGCTCAAGTGTGGAAAACTAGGTGTTTTGGAAAACAAGAACTCAAAGAAAATACTTGGGAAAAATTCTTGTAAAAGATATAGAATGGAAACCAATACAAATATCCCAAATCCTATTTTTTTTATTTTCCCAAAAACCTAAAACAAAATGAATGAATCCTTTTTGCACAAAAAAAACTCTTTTGAAAACACTGTTAAAACACTAGTAAAGGTCAGGAAATTTTGGCATAAAAATCTTGAGGAGAAACTCCAAACAATAGGGTTTATATAGGCCAAATTCAAAACTAGCCGTTAGGCTGACGTGTCAGCCTGACAGGCCTGGCGGTCGACCGCCCGGTCGACCGTCAAACGGTCAAAAATATGACCGTTGACAGCTGCAGGTCGACCTGGCGGTCGACCCAAACAAACAGAGACCAATCTGGTCAGAGTCGGTCGACCGCACGGTCGATCGTCTACAGAAACAGCCGACGTGCACGGTTTTGTGCACGTCCGGTCGACCGGCCGGTCGACCGTTGGCTTGGCACGGTCGACCGGACTTGTCGACCGGCCCAGCCTGGCAGGCAGCAAAATAGGTCATATTGTAACACATTTCTGAGATCTAAAACGTTCGAATTTGGGAATAAGTATATAGGATGAAGTTGTAGATATTAAAGTCTTCTTTCTAATGCAACTTAAATCAAATCAATATCATTTCAGAATTGAAAGTTATCAATAAATAACTAAAAGGTGTCAAACAGAAACTGTAAACTGTTTTCAGAACAAGAACAGATTTTAACCAAATATTTGACAACTTTAAAATTAGAATCAGAAAATGGTTATTAAATAAGAAATTTAGATCTGAAAGTTATCTTTGAAATGCAAGTTAAATCATGTTATTTTAATATAAAAATAAAAAGTTATGATAATAACTATAGAAGGGTGTGAAGCCTTGAAATCCAAAACCGATTCAATCAAAAACCAAACATATTGAATTTATGTGTGTGTATTGTGAACTTGAGCATATCAACTATACTAAGTTTTACAAATGGATCTAAAACACACTAAATTAAACTATGGATACCTAAGTCTTTGAGTCATCAAGAAGACTTGCTCCCAAACACGATCCACCGAGTGCAAAGGTATGATCTTTAAGCTTTGGCACCGGAATCACCATGATAAGCTTCCAAACACTTCATGTTGAAGCTAATCATCAACTAATATCTTGGTTAAAGATCTGAAACTTAAACAATAAGATTATTAGTAAACATAACTACATGAATGAGTCATCATCAAAACTAGAGTGGAAGGCCTTTGGGCCAACAATCTCCCCCTTTTTGATGATGACAAAACTCATGGAGTTATATATGCATGGATTAAAGTTAAGCTTCAAAGAAGCTCCCCCTTAACTCATGCATAAACAAATAAACAATAAGTATGCAATGAATGATAATGCATATAAACATGGTGCTCTAGATACCAATGAAATATTGAAAATAAAACATGCTTCTAGATACCAATTAAAACATCATATATGCAAAAATGTAAGCATGCATATATAAACTCTATAACTCAAAATCTTTCTCCCCCTTTTTGTCAATCATCAACAAAGGGGTAAAAACATAAAAACAAATTTTTTTTTTCGTCCCCTTTTTGTCAAAAACAAAAAGATCTAGAAGGGGTAATCAAAAAAAATGTGATACCAATTTAAGATATGACAATAAAGTGCATATTGATACCAATTGAAATAAAACATATAAGTAATGTAAATCAAAAGTATATATTTTTCTTAAACAAAATTTTGAGATACCAATTAAAAACACTCAACATAAACATCTTGATATCATTAAGAGAAATATGTTCTTTTAAGCATATGATACCAATTTGAAACGATATTTTAACATAAAGTAAGGGAGTGGGAATCAAATACCAATTGAAGGACAAAATCAAGTTTTCTCCCCCTTTATGAAATACCAACTAAACATATGCATAAGCTTGTTAAAATACCAATTGAAAACAAATCAAACATTAGAAAATTTTCAAGCTTAGCATAAAGATATATATGTATGAAAGTTAGATACCAATTGACATTGATATTCTTGAAAGAGTAAGCATACATATACAAAACATATATGAGTATACAAAAAGATCAAAATTGATATCAATTGAAAGTGTTCAATGATACCAATTGAAAGAATAGGGTCAAGTGTATATCTCATATTATAACGAAGAATACGAACTAGTTAAAATGAAAAGTTTTGTTAACTAGTACGAAATCCTTCAAGAAAGGAATAAATACAAATCATTTTTCATAAAAATGAAATCCACATGATAATCAACACTCTAATCCAATTAAGCATAAAAATGTCTCATGAAAACAAAACATGAGCAAATAATAAATGTGAGTGTACAAGTCAAGTATGGAGATCACAATCATGAAAATTTGTTCAATTAAGTTCAATTATTCCTTTAAACAAGAAAACACGAAAATCATCAAAACTTATTTGATCTTCATGGCATATGTATGTCAAGTACAAATTAAAATATACATACATATCCAAAACACAACGAGTCCACTATTTATATATGCATGAAGGCACGTGGCTCAAAAGGATAAACATGTATATCTAATAGTTTGGACAAGATAGACATATACATGAAGTTAAACAATTAAACACAAAATTAAGAAAAACTAAATCTTCATCAAAACGAATTTCATTTCAAGGTATATGTATGAATTGTCAACATAATAAGTATACGTACATATCCCTAAACACAATTGAGTCCAAATATAGATTTGCATGAAAGGCAAATGACTCAAGGGGTATACATGTATATCTTAAAGTTTGGCAATACAAACATATACATGAAGTGAAAACTCATAAAACAAATCCAAAAATGGAATACAAGTTTGAAATGTATGAATCATCAAAACTAGACTATACTAGCACATTTAATGGGTTCAAATAAGCATTCAACTCAAACATATATAGATTTATTTGTGGCCCACTATATATACAAGTATAAATCCTAGTCTTAATGAAAACTAACATCTAAACAAGTAATCTTAACACGAAGCATCAAAACACAATATAGAAATCATCATGATAGAACTAAAACATGATTACTATGTAAATTCACATGTATTAGATTCATGATGTACATTATAGCTTAAACAAAAGTGAGAACACTAAGAATGGGTTCATACAAGCATGTGTGTCTCAAATACTATATATGTATGTCAAGGATCTAATAATCATGGCATTTACATTCTAATCCATAGACAATGAAAACATGCTATAAAACATCAATATGAAATACAAAACATATATGATCAATGTGTACATGCATGTGCATTAGCTCTAGGTCATACAAATTAGTTTTACCAAGGTGAAAACACAAAAATATAAGTCCATATAAAATATGGATGTTTCAACCAACTAATAAGTATAACATTAATCTAATCAACATGACATATGCAAGATGATCACTAAACATCAAATCATGCTATGAAAGATAAACATGGAAAGCATGTAAACATAAGGAGTTAGAGATTCGATACCAAAACCAATGAGGGCACCGCTCTATTTCTCCAAAACAAAGGTGGTCCTCTCCACCAAACTTTCCCTTGAAAGTGATGCATCCAATTGATCTCTTTTAAGTCCGGAACGCATCCACTCCAAGGTGTCATCACTCTCACGTCATGTGAGAGCCCACACCTACATCAAAAATAATAGGAGGGGTGGTCTTTGGTACCCATATCTTCTTGGGTCCAAGGGGGTTAGTACCTTCTCTAACCCAAACAAACTTCTTTGCTAAATTCTCAACATGTAAACGATCATAGCAAAATTTAGCAAGATGACCTTTTCGGCCACAATGTGTACATGTGTACACATGAGCATACATGTGTTGATGGTGTCCGTGTGGAGCATGTGTATGCCGTGGAGGGTGTGCATGCATAAAAGTTGGAACTTGTTTCTTACGAACCAAGGTTTCCAAGCGAGTGTGGTTCATGGCACATTGGCTCATAGTGGAGCCCAAACAATCTACTCTCTTCTTTAACATACAAATATCATCATTAATCCTAGAAGAAGAGGTACATGCATTAGGTAGACTAGATGAAGCTACACTAGTATGGCAAACATGTGCATCAATTTTATTTTGCAAAACTTCATTTTTCTTTAAACAAATTTCTAAATCCTTTGAAATAGAATCAATTTTTATTTTCAAAGAATTATTTTCTTTTACAACAAAATCAACTTTAGAAGATAAATTTTCATTTTTCTTCAAAATAGCATGGCAATCATTTTTAGTTTTTAAAAATTCATTTTCTTTTAGTGCAAGTTCCAATTGAGATCTCAATGAATCCCTTTCATTATAGACCTCAACCTTCTCTTGCAAAACATAATCAAGTCTAGAATGCAAACTCTTATTTTCTTTTTCAATTTTTAGACTTTTCTTTTTCAAAATCTTATAATTTTCAATTAATTTTTCACAAACAATAGAAAGTTCTTCATTTAAAGCATGGGCATCAAAATTATCACATGAAGAACTAGAGCAATCATCACTATCTAAGTGGGGTTCCGAATGTACCTCAAGGGAGTCATTCCCTTGGACCATGAAGCAGTGCGATTCGGATTCTCCACTAGATTCCTCCTCTTGTTGGATTGGCAATAGAAGCTCGGAGGTGGTGGTTGTTGTTGTCAATTTGTTCCACACTGCAAAGGCGAAATCAATGTTAGAAACACATATAAGATAATCTTTAGGTAATGTGCTTCTAATGGCCTCTAGGGCTTGTGCATTGGCCCCTATATGATCACCATTACCAAGATAGCTTTTCTTGGTAGCGGCAAGAAAGACATGCAAGCCTAGGGTTTTCAAATACATGGACATCCTATACTTCTAAATATCAATGTTGGAAGGGTCAAAGCTAGGTGGGGTCATGAAGTCCATGGTTTAAGCTATATGTGTGCAAACAAGCAAACAAATGCAAACAAGATTAGCAATTAAAGGATCTAACTCTTAGGATGTTAAGCCTAAGTATCAGGAGCACTAGCTCTGATACCAATTGAAAAACACCTAGAGGGGGGGGGTGAATAGGTGTTAGTGCTAATCTAAAACTTAATGCTCTAAATGCGGAAGCTAATGCAAATGTTGCACAAACTTAATACAATACAACAAGTGTAGCCGAATTCCCCGTTAAGGGCTCTGGACTAACTCCTCTTGATTCCCCTTGAAATGGGTTGAGGTGCTATGTGAAGCTCTTGTTGGATGAGTATAAGTGATGCACACAAACAAGCAAGCCAAGCATATATCAATGAACAATATGTAAGATGCAAGGCAACACAAGCACACAAGAATATAATAGATAGACAATATGAAGCAATGCTCAACACAAGCAAATATGAATGTATGGAATGAATGAATAATGCTTTGCACAAATAAACAAGAGAGAGTTGAGAGAAATTGGATCAAACGCAAACACAAAGATATGTTACGAGGTTCGAGCCCCTAACTCTACTTCCCCGCCTACACCACTGTGTAGGATTTCCCAATCCACTATAGGAGTACCAAACTCCTCTCTCAACCTTACAAAGCCACCGAGGCTATACAACCACAATCCACCTCTACCGAAGAGGGATAATACCGTAGCCAACAACCAACACAATCACCTCTACCTAAGAGGGATCCAAACACCACTCCGATCACCTCTACGAAAGAGGGATACAAAAGAACAAGGAGGGTTTACAACTATGAGGTTTACAACAACAACCTCAAACACTTCTCTTTTCTCTTTTCCACAAAACAAAAAAGGATCCTAGTAGATTAGGATAGGTGATAGCTCAAGTGTGGAAAACTAGATGTTTTGGAAAACAAGAACTCAAAGAAAATACTTGGGAAAAATTCTTGTAAAATATATAGAATGGAAACCAATACAAATATCCCAAATCCTATTTTCTTTGATTTTTCCAAAAACCTAAAACAAAATGAATGAATCCTTTTTGCACAAAAAAACTCTTTTGAAAACACTGTTAAAACACTAGTAAAGGTCAGGAAATTTTGGCATAAAAATCTTGAGAAGAAACTCCAAACAATGGGGTTTATATAGGCCAAATTCAAAACTAGCCGTTAGGCTGACGTGTCAGCCTGACAGGCCTGGCGGTCGACCGCCCGGTCGACCGTCAAACGGTCAAAAATATGACCGTTGACAGCTGCCGGTCGACCTGGCGGTCGACCCAAACAAACAGAGACCAATCTGGTCACAGTCGGTCGACCGCACGGTCGACCGTCTACAAAAACAGCCGACGTGCACGGTTTTGTGCACGTCCGGTCGACCGGCCGGTCGACCGTTGGCTTGGCACGGTCGACCGGACTTTTCGACCGGCCCAGCCTGGCAGGCAGCAAAATAGGTCATATTGGAACACATTTTGAGGTCTAAAACGTTCGAATTTGGGAATAAGTATATAGGATGAAGTTGTAGATATTGAAGTCGTCTTTCTACTGCAGCTTAAATCAAATCAATATCATTTCAGAATTGAAAGTTATCAATAAAATACTAAAAGGTGTCAAAACAGAAACTGTAAACTGTTTTCAGAACAAGAACAGATTTCAACCAAATATTTGACAACTTTAAAATTAGAATCAGAAAATGGTTATTAAATAAGAAATTTAGATCTGAAAGTTATCTTTGAAATGCAAGTTAAATCATATTATTTGAATATAAAAATAAAAAGTTATGATAATAACTATAGAAGGGTGTCAAGCCTTGAAATCCAAAACCGATTCAATCAAAAACCAAACATATTGAATTTATGTGTGTGTATTGTGAACTTGAGCATATCAACTATACTAAGTTTTACAAATGGATCTAAAACACACTAAATTAAACTATGGATACCTAAGTCTTTGAGTCATCAAGAAGACTTGCTCCCAAACGCGATCCACCGAGTGCAAAGGTATGATCTTTAAGCTTTGGCACCGGAATCACCATGATAAGCTTCCAAACACTTCATGTTGAAGCTAATCATCAACTAATATCTTGGTTAAAAATCTGAAACTTAAACAACAAGATTATTAGTAAACATAACTACATGAATGAGTCATCATCAAAAATAGAGTGGAAGGCCTTTGGGCCAACAGTCTCTCCTACAATTCAGGGCTGCATCTCACCCACAACTTAGTGATGTCTGAATTTCTCCTCTAGAACTCATAGTCGCGCCTCAACGAATGACTAAGGACCGCGTTTCCATAATGGTCAATGGCCGCGTGTGCGAGAGCTGCGTTCTCTTACGCAACAAAGAGTCTGTCTGATTCTTAAACACAAAGAAGGAATAAAGATGAGACAAAATTTGATAACTTTTATTATTTATATCAAAATGGTAAAAGTGATACAAACACTCTCTTATTTGACAAGTGGAGTGTTACAAAAAAAGGAGATATAAGAGGAGAAGAGCTAATCCCACTCAACCAAAGAATAGATTTGGTCCCGGAGGCGCTGCATCTCGCACTGGCGTGCCTTCTCAACTTCTGCCCAAGCTCAAACCCGCAATTTTTCCTCTGATAAGAATCTCCTTATAGCCAGTTGTGCTTGAAGAGACTCCAACTTGGAAGAATGGGCAGTAAGATCTTCTTGACCAGCTTCTTGGCAACTTTCAGTTCTTTCAGTCTTTTTCTGGCAGCAGCAAGCTTCTGCTCATTGACTTGAATCAAGGCTTGCGCCTTGGAAATAGTTTCCCGAGCAGTGGTTATGACTTGCTCTGCATTCTTAGTGACGACCTTGGATTCCTTGGAATCATCAACCAATCTTTGGTAGCTGGCTTGAAAGTTATGGAGATGACGGGCCTCCTCAGCCATTTGCTTCTTCATCTCTTTCCTCTGGTATTCTGGAGCGGTGAGGAGCTTATTCAGCATCGACCAAGCCTCGTCCACTAGACTATCCTTCTCCAGGGTTTTTAGTTCCTTCAAGCATATCCTCAGCTGTTTGACTAGTGTCTGATACGCCCTAACTTATTCTGAGCTTCCAGTGTGACAGATGTCCTTAATTTGATTTTCAAGAAGCATCCGGGCAAACTCGAAGGAACTTCTCCCTGAGAGAACCAATTCGATGTAGGACCTCATGGAGGTGAAGAATTGTTGTACCATCTGATGCGCCAATTATTCCATAATGTTCATGGCCTGAGATAGCTCTGCTAGTGCGCTCCCGGATCCTCTTTCTACGGTGGTGCGTATAATTTCCACAGAGACGGGAGCCAACTCACTAGGTGCAGAGACAAGGCCAACATCAGGTTCTGTCAACACTGAGATCGTGACCGACACCTCCGGGACCGTTATTATGGTAGCCTCTGAAGCAACAAGGGCAGCGACAAACTCCACAGCACCTGGTTCACTGGCTGAAATTTGAAGTGCGCTATCCTCTAATAGTGCTTGCCACTGGATCTTTCACTTGAGCTATCCCAATACTTTCTGCAACCATAACATTGTGTTAGCAATAATGATGAAAATGGGAGTCTATGGCACATCTTTGTTCTCTTACCAAATTGAGGATCCAAAGATGGTAAATCCTTTGGTAGGAAGCTCTGGGATGAGGTTTTCTCGATTACGGTGGTTGTACCCTCAAGAAACGTCCCAGTAGCAGGAACCTCATGGCCCTCCAGCTAGGCCAGCTCTTGGATCATCTCCTTAATGTGAGGAGGTCGCAGCCTCAACACCGGTAGCCACTCCTGTAGAAGAGATTCAAATGAAGAGTTAAAAAAAATCTTCCCAACTCAATGGAGAAATAATTAAGGGGGATAGAAGAAATACCCTCATCGGTGGTGACCTCTCCTGATGGCGAAACCATTGCAGGAACATACGCCTGCATCTCTTTCTCTAAAATATGTGAAAACTTCCTGGTATCAGGAAGAGTGGGTTCATCTCCGAAGTCAACTTCATCTCCTAGATAATAGTCGTGTTCTTCAGATGACGAAGATGACACCTGAACCCAAGAAGTCTTAGTGACTGGAGCTTTGCCACTAAGAACCCCGGTGGTTGGGTTAGGCTCCACAATCCGGGAAGTAGGCATTAAAACACTGGGAGAACCTGGTTGTTGCACCTCCATCCCTCTTTCCTGAGCGAAGAAGTTGCAAGTAGAATTGAAGTTCTCGCTTATGACAGAACTTCAACTTTGTTTCTCTCTGTAACTTCTTCAGGCCGTTCGGCCCCTTTAGCCATGGCAGATTGGCCTGCATGTCTTCCTCCGCCAGGATTACTAGGCCCCTGCTGCGCAAACCTCAGGAATGAAGAGTCAGGATTGCCTCCTCCTCTTCTTCTTCCTCCTCCTGCTCCTCGGTACCGGAGGAATGATTTCAGGCATCCAGGCTGAAACTTCAGCCTTAGATCCTTTTCTGGCCTTCGTCGGGCTGCGCTCGCCTTGGAAAGTAGAGGCTCGAGGATGCTTGGACACGTGCCGAGCCCTCCGAGTGGGGTGTCCTCTACAGCTCCTTCTCCAGACTCCGATCCCAAAGCTACTCCTGCTCTACTGGCCGCTTTCCTGGCTTCCCTTTCTGCTTCCTTCTCAGCCTCCTGGTACTTGCTTATCCCTCACATGCGGCTCTTGAAACCCGACTTGACTTTATACGATGCCTTAATACTCTTCATACAAGAAGTATTCATTCCAAAGTTGGGTACCCTGCTGGCAATGAAGTACTATGTGCAGAGCCGAGGTTTATATAGCAGTTAGGCGTCCTGTGAGATAGGCCGAAGACATCCCTTGTACCCCTAGCTACACTGTAATACCACGCCCGAGCGCCTTCAAATAGGTTGCCGCTGAAGCGAAGGCCAGTGTTAAGGTTGCCGACATATAATTGATCATAACTGAACTGCCTAGCAAAATGACTAGGCATGTAAGGCTCGATCATACATAAATCACCTTACCGAAATACCAAATATCCAGGCCGGATATTAATGAGCCACCAGAAGACTCCAGATGGTAGCCGCGTGAAATCGTCTGGGCCTGCAAGGTCGGCAAACTTGTCCCCGTATGATGCACCAGAGATTTCGGGGAAGCATCAGTCAAGCTTATAATTTGAGATACTTAGAATAGCTTTTTGAACAAAGTACATGTAATACTGTGAGCAGCTCGAATTTTCCAACCTCTGCACAAAAGGACGAAGTCCTCTGAGGGAGACAACACCGCCATCAACGACAGGCAATGCATGACATACCAAGTCATCAGGTATATATATGGAAGCTCGACTCTAGGGCTAGGAGTCCTCACTTTCAGCCTCCCTTGTGAGTCCACCACTTGCCTGCCCTGGGAGTCTAGAACAGCCTCCACTTGACATATGTTTCACCATTGCTTGGAGGAGAGATATTGACTTCCCATGCGCTAACAAGACTGTCAGGTACACCACATCAGCGATAATCACTTCGTGCGGCCGCGTCGGTACCACACAACACTTCAGCCATAGCATGATGAAGCCTGTCAGTAGATCCCGGTCAGATATCAGGATCTTGGCCTGATGGTGAAAACTTTCAAAGATCGTATTAGGCTTGAAAGTATCCTCGTTGGACTCCGCCCTATACGAGCTTCTGGAGGCACTGATCCTCTCAATAATATCTTAATTAGTGCAAGGAACCAGACGGGTCACAGGGATAGACTTTTTATTTATGTCATTGAAAAGGTAGCTCGCCCAAGATATCTACTTAATGCCCCTGTTTCTCCACACGGTCGTTTGCCCACAGATATGGAAGCGGCATAACACTTCCCAATAAGTCTCGTACACCTGAGGGTCCTCCTTCTTTAATAAGTGAAGCTCCTCGGTAGTCAAGACATACTCTTCATATGGAGCATCTCAAATCACTAGCCCCGAAACCTTGTATAACTCATAACGAGCGGCCCTATCTCTCCAACCAGGGTAAGGAACGTGCCCGTATGAGGATTGTAACGCTCCAAGACACCGTAAAAGTGGTGGGAGCTCTGCGAGAGGCCATATTGAACGGCCCTAACTGCCTGGTACAATCCCGCCTGCTTCAATAAGTCCCCGAGCTCTGTGAGAACAAAGCCCACGATCTTTCCCCACCATGACTTATCAGTAGAGTGGACCCACCCGAGCGGACAGAAGTCAACAGAAAAATCACCCCTCACCTTCAAAAATTGATTGATGAAGGTGACGGCCAATTGAGAGGTTTCCCTGTCGGGTGCTCAGCCCTGACCAGTTCGGGATGTAGCCCAAATACGTCTCTCCCATGACCAGCAGGGTAAGCTTCATTCACACCCAATTTGCCAAGGGACACGCCGGAGATAGACTTAGAGAGGTCCCACTCCATTGCGCGGTGTACTGACGTGTACTGCAGATATGCTAAGCGATACATCTTCTCCATATTGGGAAGGAAAAACCTCCTATCCCTGATCTGACAGAGCCATTTGTAGTCTCTATCATACAAGACCCTATTGTCCTCAGTAATGGCTTCACCGAAAAAGATGTCAGGTTTCTTCAACGCGATACAGGTGTCAGACTCAAATCATCCATTGGTCATAATCTCCTAGAAGGTCAGCATACTAGGGTTGCTGAGCCTGTCTCGATGCTCCCATGATTTCAAAGCAAATACTGGAGCAGCCTCTTGGAGCACGAATGTAAAGTTTGGGTCAGCGCCCCTACATATCCAAAGTGATACTTTTTGGACAGAGGATTTGAGGAGTATCATACTGCAAAAAGGACAACATGACAGTCAGAATTTGAAAAAATGTCTAAGTGTTGAAGCTCAGACGCAAGGTTTATCTCAGAATCGCATCTAATGGCTAAGACGCGGAGCTTGGTGAAACCCGTGTATAAACTCAAAGACGCGAGGCTCACACGAAGCCTGCGTTTGAAATTCCACAACTTAGAAATTTCTCCAAGTGTTGGACTCAGACATAAGACTTAGTGAAACATGCATCAAACATTAGAGACGCGAGGTTCACACTAAGTCCGCATCTGAACTCCCCACTTAGAAGAATCCTCTAAGTGTTGAGATCAAAAGCAAGGCTCAATGAAGCCCGCATTTAACAAACAGACACAGACTCAACCTGATGAAGCGAAGACGCGAAAGTCACCAAACTTGCATCTTGCCTACTAGTGAAAGAGTCGCGTCTGAATATCAAACACAGGCATGCGCCTCACGTTGGCGGTTCAATTCAGAAGAGACTTAAGTGTAAAGATAACTCTTCAAGTCCCTTAATGGTAGAAATCAGTTCAAATGGCTTTATTACCTGAAATGGGGGCCTTCTTGTAGACTCTCCAAAAATCACTGAGGACAAGTCATCAGAAAGTAGAGTCCAAACTCTAGACGTAAGGCTAATCATCACCACTAGCGCAGCACCAAGACACGAGGGTTGAAACCCGCGTCTCAACATCACTGCAATGACCAAGACGTGGAGCATGAAAGCCGCGTCTCAGCATCACTGCAGCGTCAAGGCACAAGAGCCGAAAATCGTGTCTTTGCTTCAATACAATGGCCTAGACTCAGAGCTCAAAGCCTGCGTCTCACGTAAAGCTTGACGCAGAACTTGAAGCACGCGTTTCTCAAGTGTCACCTCAATGGCAAAACGTGAGGTCCAAAGCTCGCGTCTCGGTTATAACTGCCTTCATTATTGGATTAATTACTGCCCACGTAATGAGAGAGTTAACCCCATTATGGAGTGTTTTTAGGGGACAATTTTACCCCTAAAACCCCTATAAATAGCTCAGTTTTCTACTGAAGAAAAATAAGGTTTTTCAGGTCGAGAATTGTTGAGTAGAGAGTTCTTGATTGCAAACCTTGGAGAAATCAGAATCTCTAGCTGAGAAATACAAAAGAGTTCGACTCTTCTAATGATTTGCTGAGTACAAGTTCGTTTTACCTCAAGTCTCTTTGAGATCTCATTGGACAGGAGCTGCGCTACTCCGTCCATAGTCCGAAGAGAAAATCCCAGAAGACTGTGACACTTACCTGGTCAACGAAAAATAAGATTCACTTTCTACTGCCACATCAATAACCTAGTATTAAACAAAGGGGAGATCTAATTATTCTCTCCTCTTTTGTAATCAGATTATTGATCCGTTGTAATTTTCTTTACAATCAAACAAAGAATTTACATGCTCCTCAATTTTTCTGATAAAAAAAACATGGCGACTCTACTGGGGACAACTTACTCTACTGATGAGCAAGTCGTGGCACAAGCTGATGTCACCTGCATGATAAAAATGATCGAATAACTTATCGTAGAATTCGACCAGGCAAAGTATGAAGAGTTCCTCTCTTCCGGCTCCAAGAGCCCTAGGACGCGGCAGTACCAAAAAGTCTCCTCAGAGACCCGCTCTCAAATTTCTTCAAAGGCTTTCCCGAATGTGGTCTCTGCAGAGAACATCATGGCTAGTCGTATCACACGCAAGGCCCACGTTAACGTCTTCCACGAGACCCGCGAGGTTAGTGTAGTTGAGGGGCAGCTAGCTCATACCCATCCTCTTCCTCAGCTCTAGGTTATCATGGGTCCCAACAACCCATGCGTCATAATCGGAACGCCGAACGTCGACAGAGATGACGCACGCGTCAACTATAGACGCAAGAAGCTGAAACAACCATCTGTCCAGTAGACACAGAATGCGAGACTCAAGTCCGCGTCTCTTCTGAGTTACACCAGACGCACCAAGTCCGCGTATGGATGCCAAAACGTGAAGCCCAAAAGGCTTGCGTTTTTGAGAATTCACCTCTCAAACACGGCGTACACTAGTGTGAGGTCCGTGCCTCTTCACAGAGACATGAGAACCGCATCTCTACAGCCAAACACAGGATCCAGGAACCCTGTGTTTCCCAAGTATCACTAGACAAACGCGACTATCAGCAATGTGAGCTCCGCGTTTCTTCTCAGCAGAGGCACGAGACCCGCATTTCAAATCCAAAATGCGAGAGCCGCATCTGTTCTACAGAACATGGGCTCCGCATCTTAGAACCCTACGTCTCAAATTCATGGCGTAAGAATGGCTCTCAGAAGCTGAAGAGCCCTCGAAAACTTGAAGCTAATCTCTTTGATCCTCCTCCGACCGATCTAAGAGATTACTAGATAAAGAAGAGGAGCGCTAATCAGATCACTCCATCCTATTACCGTGAACGGCTCATCACAGCAATGCTCTCTGAATGCCCCTGCAACTCTCATATAAGCAAGCAGTCGGTATTCAGACGATTAACTTTGACTTCCCGATCAGTTAAAAGACGTCGTTCCCACAGAAGGGGAACTTTCTCTGACGCGGAGCACCCCGAAGTCACTGCAAATATGGCAGGTCCAAGAACTACGCCAAGCAGAGTAGGGAAAAATGACCGGCAGTCAGCTCTGACGAGTCTGATACAGAACCAGAAGGAGTGTACCAGAATACTCGCACTCGAACTGGTGCAGCAATCCTAGTTGACTACAATGCCCTAGCCTGGGGAATTGAAGTAAGTGAATCACACTCTGTCATAGTGATTAGTCTACAGTTCTGCATTACTATATCACATTTCTTACCGATTTATGAATAATATATCATTTCTATTTGTGTTTTGGTCTACTTTGCAAATAAATCAAGAGTCTAGGGGCAAAAGGGTAATAAGAACTTAATTAAACCCATTTATGGGTAATTAAATCTGCATTTCTTAGAGGCCAAACAAGGGAGCTTCTAGAAGATGCATTGAACCTAGATCCTTGCGCATGTCAAACGAATATCCGGACGTATATACCTGAATCCAACCATAACTGGAAGGTCTTCGAAGCGACGAGAATATGCTCGCCAAAACCAAGGACCTAAGTCCCTGGTTTGGTCAAACGCGGCTATGGCCGCGTGTCCGCGGCCCTATAGGAGAGCCACGCATCAACTTTCGATGCGTGGCCTCGTCTCGTCTTCTAGAAGCCTCTTTTGCCTATAAAAACCCCTACAGAGGCTCAGAACGCAAGCAGATTAAGAAATAGGCTAGTTTTTCTCTCTTAGTGTAGGTTAGTATAGGTGTGCTTCTTTTCTTTTCTTTTCTTTTCTTTTCTTTAGTATTTTCATTCCATTTTTAGATCATGTATTAGGGCTGAGAGATTCAGAGAGAGAAAGAGAGAGATTAATGTAATAGATGGTGACAATCTATGTAAAGGTGTCTCCTTTCTTCTCCATTGTAATCTTCTCCATCTTCTACATGATGCTTAGCTAATTTTTCTTCTCATGGCAATCTATCTACTAACCACTAACCATCTAACCACTTACTTGATAATCCACATGAATCTAATAGCCTTTACAAGGTCTTGCTCTTGCAAGAGCCATTGATGGCTCATGATGATGAATTCTAACAATCTAACATTTCTAAGCTCACCTCTAACTGGTTTTGATGATCTAATAGTAGCTTGCAACTTGTTGTGTGGTATGGATGTGTGGTTTGAATGAAGAAGAACAATCTTACGTGCCATGTTTTATATCGTCTCTTGAAGTCGAGGATTAGTGATGGCCAAGGATCCATGTGAGGCAACTATCACTAAGACGTTAGCATGGTTAGTGGAGCAATTAGTAGTTAGTAGCTATGACCTTTCTTTTATCTTATTTTAAAAATCAATTTCAAAACTCTTTTATCATTTCATCATTTTTCACCGACTTCTTAGTTCATAGCTGTTTTTATCTTCTTCACCATTGTTTTTATTTTCTCATTTGTTTTCTTCACCGTTTCATCACCTTCTTCACCTATCACTTTCAGATTTCTTTTCTTTATCTTTTTCTTATTTTTTAACAAAGAAGAACTTGTTAACAACTGACGTGAATAAAAACTGGTAATGCTTCTATCGCCTTCCGTCCCTGTGGATTCAACCCGTTGAGCCAATGCTATAAAGAAAGTTGATCGTGAAATGAAAATGATAAGAATTACCGTGTAGTTTTGGGCAACGGGTCGTGTCCACGAGGAGGAATGCGATAGAAGCTTTTAGGTATTTTTGTTAAGTAACAAAGAATGAAGTTGGTGTCTTTCTTTTTTTTATCAATTGAAAAAGAGAATGGAGAGAAGGGAAATGATTAAAAGAAAAATTGCAAACTTAGAGAAGGCTTTGGAAAAGGTAATTTTTTTAAAAGCTTGAAGAGTGATTTGTTATTTGTAATATAAGAAGAAGATTTGGGCTCACTATCTAACTTACTCAATGATGTGTTCTTCTCTTAAAATTCTTAGTACCTCAACTTGATCATAGGCAAAATCCTAAGCTTGAGTTTAGAAAGTTTTATGCAAAGCAAATAAGATAGTTTGAAAAAGTTATCTCTATTCTTTAAGAAATCATCTTGAATTGAATGTTAAATCATCAAGTCTTTCAAGTACGAAATAAAAAAAACTTCAAGCCATGTTTTTAAAAGAAGTAGAAGTTTAGAAATCCAAACCCATCCCCATGTGCCTTCAAGAATACTTTCAAAGAAGAAAGGCTTAGTTTCGGCATGCATATGATTCCATTGGGTCTTTATATCAAAACCATTTAAAAAGAAGAGGGATCGAAGAGAGATACAATAGTGAGCCTAGAAAATGAATTTAGCTACTGATGGAAGATGTAAAACAACACATGAAAATAAAGCAAGATATACCCGTGAATTGGAGTGAAAGAAGAGAAAGCTTGATCCTTTTATTGATGTCACTTCAATCTTTAGATTACAATCACTCTATTCTTCTCTCTCACTAGTATTTGAACTGAACTACAAATTATAAAACAGAGATACAACTTCTATACTCTCTAATAAAGAGCCTAAACCTTAAAAATAAAGAGAAAAATTTAAACTAAGTTCTGGTCCCTTTTTCTCTAAAAAATACAGTATTTATAGGCAAAAACCAAACGGGGGAGGGCGTACGAAGATAGGGGGAGCAAACGCTCCCCTAATAAATTCAACAAGGCCACAGAAACGCGGCTTTGGCCACGTTTTCGCGGCCTGAAGCCGCGTTTCCGCGGCCTGGCTGTGGCCAGGTGGCCACAGCCGGGAGGGTACACCTCCTGGATTTGTGTTCTGACTTTATCTCCTTCTGGTTTTCCCGTTTTAGCTCCAGGATTTGACGAAACAACCTTTGATCTTTGGCTTTAACCACTTGATTTGGAAAGTTTCATTTAGCCAATTTTCAACCTCTCTGATTTACCATGACCTGCCCTGATTTCCTGATTTCGAATTAATTCTGAATTAAATCAGAAATTGATGAGCTTTAGGGCTTGTTTCTCTTTCCTATCCTTTAGAAATGGGCCTGCATTTTATAAAGAAAAATAGGACTTATTAATATAATTTATTTAGATAATAAACATGGTAATGTGACAATAAATATGCAATATATGTAACCGATCACACCCCCACACTTATCTTTTGCTCCCCCTCGATCAAAACATTAAAACTAATCCTAATCAATTATTAGACCACTTTCGCAGGTCACTCGATTGCACTGAGCATGTGCAACAAGTCGTTAAACCTCTAAGTTACCCCTAAAAGACAAGTTTTGTCTTGTGAGGATTTTCAGTGGATTACACCCACAAAATCCATAAAGAGAAAAAATATTAGTATTTTCGAAAAGTATTTTGAAAGTAGAAAATATTTGAAGTATGTTTGTAAGAGTTCAAGTAATCTATAAGTTATAGGAATATCAAACTTTTCGTTTCTAAACTTAGTCTCTATTCAAAAACATGTCATCAATCAAAGTAAGGAGTCAAATTATATTTCTCATCTAGTCTATTACTTTACCCTGAGTCATATGCACCATCGTGACCGTGAAGTTTGACTAAGTGTTCTTTAACATTAACTCCTATGCCTTATTTATATTTATTTTTGGTGATATTCATTCCTCAATTCCATTAGGCTTTCTAATCTGCCCATGTAACGAGCCTTTTGTCAGTGACACCCAGACCGGACAATCTTAGGGTACCAGGTGAGAAAACACCCCGAGGACTTAAACTCTCGAGCAGACAAGGCCACGAAACCAAGGGTTTTTATTTATAAAATGTACCCCTTTTACGAGTGAATACTTATGCTTCATGAGGCGCAAATACCCAGCTTAAACAGAGGATATATATATATATATATATATATATATATATATATATATATATATATATATATATATATATATATATATATATATATATATATATATATATATATATATATATATATATATATTAAGCTTATCTAATTATCTTTTGCATAAATGCCAAGGCTTTCTTAGGCCAAAGCACCTAGCTAATCAATAATTAGATTTGCAGATATATATATATATATATATTTTTCTTTTTTTATAAGACAGAAGAATTTTGTCTTTAAACCCTAAGTGTGTAAATGTATAAAGTGAGCATATTTCTTCAAAGTAAAGATCAAGACTAAATTACTTTCATCAATTTCTTCCTAACCCTGAAAATCAAACAAGTTATCTTATTTTGATCAAGTATAATAAATCCTAATTATGATTTTCCTATTCCTTAAAATTGACTTAATTTCTTACAAAAAAATATCAAAATATTGTTCTTACCTTACAATAAGTTTCTTTTAGTATATATATTTTTCCTTGTTTTCTTCTTTTTTTAGTTATATTAGTCATGTAAGAGCCCTCCCCCACACTTATCTCATGCATTGTCCCCAACGTATGAAAGAAATGTATAGATGCATGGAATAAAATGGAAACTAAGAAAGTTACCGATACACTGGGTTGAAAAGACCCATAGCCGTTTCATTTACCGGCGCCGATTCTAAGAAAGGTTTAAGGCGTTGACCATTTACCTTAAAGTCATTTCCATTCTTGGTGTCACTAATCTATATAGCACTGTGTGAAAACACGATTTTTACAACGAATGGCCAAGTTCATCTTGATTTTAATTTTCCTGAAAAAAGATGAAGCCTAGAATTATAGAGTAAGACTTTTTGTCAAGGGGGAAAAGTTTTTCTTATGATGTGTTTATCATGAAAAATCTTAACTCTATCTATAGTGATCTTAGCATTTTCATAGGCCTCATTTCTCAGCTCCTCTAATTTGAAAATTTGTAATTTCTGATGGTCACCGGCCTTAGTCAAATCGAAATTCAACTCCTTGATTGCCCATAAGGCCGGTGCTCTAACTCAACGGGTAGGTGGCAAGCCTTCCCAAAGACTATCGTCTAACGAGACATCCCTAGAATCATCTTGAAAGCGGTCCTGTAGGCCCATAGGGCGTCTACAAGTTTGGTGGACCAATCTTTCCAATTTTGGTTCACAGTCTTCTCCAAAATAAGATTGATTTGTCTATTGAAGACCTCAACCTGCCCACTGGTTTGAGGATAATAAGGTGTGGACAACTTTGAAGGTTCACCTAGAGGGGGGGTGAATAGGTGATGGCTAATCTAATGGTCACTTAATGCCCAATGATGCAAATAATGCGGAAGCTAAAAGCAAATATGACCTAACTAAAACTTTTACACTAAACACTATGTATAACACAAGAGTGTTGCCGAATTCCCCGTGAAGGGCTCTGGATAAACTCCTCTAGATTCCCCTTGAATGGGTTGAGGTGTCGCGTTGGCTCTCTTGGTTGAATACAAGTGTTAGCAAACAAACCCAAGCAAGTATACAATATGAGCACAGGGAATATATCAAGCATATAAAGATAGACAATAAAGCATGCAAGATATAAAAGAGACAAAGAGAGAGAGAGAGAGTGAGCAATCGCAAACACAAGGGTATGTTTCGAGGTTCGAGCACACTTGCTCTACATCCCCGCCTTCGACACACGAAGGATTTCCACTATGCAATGGATCTCTCCTCGGTGCCGCAACACCTACAAGCCCTCGGACTCCCTAGTCCCGTACACACACAAGCTCACTAGCTCGCCGAGGCCGCACCTCGAAACAACCGAGTCCGCACCCGAACTCAAAACAACGCGGACACACACGTCCACCTCCTCAAAGGTACAAGAAAAGATCTCTTGGTGATCTAAACACTTTGATCACCAATAAAAGCTCTCACTACAACACTCCTATAGAATGAATAGTCAATGGATGCTCAAGTGTTTGTGTGAGAAAAACTAGGAAAGAGATGGTGGAGGAAAACTCAAGAAATTCTCTTTTAACACTCTTTGTAAAACTTTCCTTTAGATAGGAAATATTTGCTCTCTATTTTGTGGAGAAAAACTTCTGAAAAGAGTGGGAAAAACTGGCTCTAAAACTTCTCCAAATCTTAGTGAAAATAGTCCACAAACCCCCAAATATATAGGCTGTCAAAAACTAGCCGTTGGGGTTCTGACAGGCCTGCCGGTCGACCGCCCGGTCGACCGCCAACGGTCAAAAATCCGACCGTTGGAGCCTCCGGTCGACCGGCCCGGTCGACCCAGAAGAACAGAGAGCACTGCTCTCAGTTCTGGTCGACCGGCCCGGTCGACCGCCCACAGAACTGCCAGACGTGCACGGTTCTGTGAACGTCGGTCGACCGGCCCGGTCGACTGGCCCGGTCGACCGACCTCTGTGCAATAGGTTAACTTGGAGCACAGTTTTGAGGTCTAAAACGTTCGAATTTGGGAATAAGTATATAGGATGAAGTTGTAGATATTGAAGTCTTCTTTCTAATTCAACTTAAATCAAATCAATATAAATTCAGAATTGAAAGTTATCAATAAAATACTAAAAGGTATCAAATCAGAAACTGTAAACTGTTTTTAGAACAAGAACAGACTTCAACCCAATATTTGACATTCTTAACATTTAAATCAGAAAATGATTATTGAATATTAAATGTAGCTATGAAGGTCATCTTTAAAATTCAATTTAAATCATGTTAATTGAATATAAGAATCAAAAGTTATGACTAGAAAATTAAAAGAATGCCGAGCAGATCAGCAGAACAGTCGACCGCCCGGTCGACCGAGAAAACCCGAGAGTTCTAAAATGGTTTTGGTTAAAAACACATGTATAAACACCAAAAAAAACCAAAACGGTATTTTTCTAGAACTAAAAAACTTTTATGAAAACACATATAAATCAAGAGTGTGTGTGTGATATGAACTTGAGCAATCCACCAACTACTCTATCCTTTACATTTTTAACTAAAAATAAAAACAAAATCTTATACCTAGACACAAGTCTTCATCTTCTTCAAGTCTTCACTTGAAGGCGCTTCTCATCTTCTTGACTTGGTCCAAGCTCGATCCAAAAGCTCCTTAGATCACACCGTGCTAGCTCCAAATCTTGATATTTTGTCCTTTGTTGAGCTATGCACCTACTAAGATCTTGATAATGAATCTGTCACTAATTAAACACAAGATCATTAGTAAACATAACTTCATGAGTTGATCATCATCAAAACTAAGGTAATAGGCCTTTGGGCCAACAATCTCCCCCTTTTTGATGATGACAAAACTCATGGAGTTATATATGCATGGATTAAAGTAGAGCTTCAAAGAGGCTCCCCCTTAACTCATGCATAGACATAAATAATAAGATATGGAAATGAAGCACATGAATATGTATGCAAGTATGGAGATAAAACATGCAACAAGCATAAATCAAAATCTTTTTCTCCTATTTGCAATACAAAAACATATATGCATAAATAACAAAGGAAGACAAATACTTCTCCCCCTTAAGCAATGGAATCATGCATATAAACTCAAATACTTCTCCCCTTTTTGTCAATCATCAACAAAGGGTTCAAAGTAAAATCAAATCAAACAAATTTTTCTCCCCCTTTTTGTCAAAAACAAAAAGATCAAGAAGGGGTTAAACAAATCAATCAATAAAGATTTATATGCGATATACATTCATGAAGAGGAAGACGCTAAGTTAGCTTCCCTACACATATGCATTACATGAAGAAGGGATGACAAGCCCTAACTCACATAACACATATTATGTAATGCATAAAAGGAGATGTGAAGCTCCCCCTACACACATATATCATATAAAGAAGAGTTGTCAAGCTCCTCAATTTATAATATACTCAACATGAATCTATATGTAGAAGAGATGTTGAGCTCTCCTTGCATATAGGAAATACATATCAAAACATTTTTAATTTTTCCTTAAAAAAATTTTAAAGGTATCAGAGCTCTTGTAAAGCAAACAAATTTTAAGATACCAAATTGAAAGTAATCATTTTTGTAAAACATATTGATACCAATTGACATTTATAACATTTTTGAAATTGAAGCATATTGATATCAATGGTAAACATAATGATCCAAAAATTTTTATTTTTCATAAACATTGTGCTTTTAAATATGAATACCAATTGTAAAGTAAGCACTAAAATATCATATATATGTATGATAATAGAGATTGTCATTGAAGGCATACATATATATATAAACAAAATATGAGTATATACAAAAATTTCAATTTAGATACCAATTGAAAAGATCCAATGATACCAATTGAAAATAACAATGTAAATCATGTATATAACTCAAAACCTACCATCCCTTGATATGCACAAGGCAAAAGATTTTCAATGAAGCATACAAGGCATAATCGCCCATCCATCCTCCCATTGATGGTAGGGGTTTTCAAAAATAGATTTGAAAAATAAGCTTGGATTGAAAAACTCTACCAAATGAAGAACAATTAACTAGTTAAAATAATTTTTGAAAAACTAGTTAAAGATCCTTCAAAACATGAAATCAAAGCATATATATTTCATGAATCATACTAAATACATAAAAGCTCAAGCACTCATAGTCCATAAAGCTCAAAATTATCTTGAAAAGTAAAAGATGAGTGTTCAAAGGTTATGTAATTAGTATTTTCATGAAAATAGACATTGAAGCTCAAAAAGATCATAAGTCACATTTTTAAATCATAAAAATTTTTATTTTTTAAAAAAAACAAAGCACACTTCTAGGTATATGTATGATTTATCCAATCCTAACAATACACATACATATCCCAAACATAAAAGAGTCTATTAATAATATTTGCATGAAGGCAAGAGACTCACGGGTATACATGTATATTTATTAGATTTGAATTAAAAATACATATACATGAAGTAAAACATGAAAATTGGCAAAGCATGTATAAATGAGAATCATCAAAACTAGGCTATACATGTGCATATAGTGGGTACAAATGAGCATGAAGTGCAAACATATATAAATCACGTGTAACTCACTATTTGTACATGTATAATACAAGTTTTGATAAAAACTACATCTAAGCATGTTTTTACCACATGAAGCACAAAGATACATAAAACATGAACATGCTACATGATAATCAAATGAAAGAAGCATGTACATAAAAAGTAGGAGTTTAGAGATTGTTACCAACTCCAAAGCTCCAAATATGGTGGCCTTTCCACCAAAACATCCTTGATAGCGGTGCTCCAAAAATGTGTCCTTTTAGTTCAAGTGCACCCACCATCAAGGCACCAAATCTCTCACGTCTTGAGAGATCCCTCACCTACATCAAAAACATGGGGTGGGGGTTTTGGTACCCATTTTTTCTTGGGTCCACGGGGGTTAGCATTTAATGGAACCCAACAATTTTTCTTAGTAAAATTTAAAGCATATATCTTATCATAACAAAATTTTGTTAAATGGCCTTTGCGGCCACAATGTGTACATTTGTACATCTTAGTATGCTTATGTGTATGTGTATGATCGTGACGTGCAACATAAGCATATGCATGATGATGTTGTGCATGAATGTGTGGAGTTTGTTTCTTTAAAAACAAGGACTCCAATTTCTTATGATTAAATACACAATTGCTCAAAGTTGAGCTCAAACAACTAATCCTATTTTTCAAAACATTTACTTCATTTTGATCAATAGAAGTGGTGGCATGTAAAGCATGATCAAAAGTCTTTTTCTTTTTAGAAACTTTTTCTTGTCTTTTTTTTTTTCAAAAATTTTTCCTTCCAAACAAGAATTTTCTTGAAAAACAATTTCCTTTTGTTTTTCCACCAAAGCAATTTTATCTTTCAAAATCATATTTCCTTCACATAAATCATTCAATTTAGACATCAAGGAAATATTCTCATTTTTCAAAGTTTCATTTTCTTTTTCTAAATATGCAATGTTACTTCTAAATCTATCATGTTCTACATGCATGCAATCAATGTTCTTTTTCAAATTTTTATTTTCTTTCTTAATTATGTCATACTTTTCAAGCAATAGATGACAAAAAGTAGATAGCTCATCATATGACATGTCTACATCCTCATCCTCGGATTCGGTAGTTACCTCAAGGGGGTCATCCCCTTGGACCATGTAGCACATGTTGGAGGTGTTGCTTCAAACATCCGAATCGCTCCCCGCATAGTATAGATCCTTTTCGCTAAGGGAGGTGAGGGTGTTCTATACTACAAAAGCCGAATCAAAGTTAGAAACCCTAGATAAATAATCATCATTTAGGGTTGACTTTAAAGCATGAAGGGCTTTTGTATTAGCCTCAAAATTCTTACCATCTAAACAATATGCATTATTAGTAGTGGCAAGATAAACATGATAACCTAAGGCTTTGAGGTATAAGGACATCTTCACCTTCCATATATGGATGTTAACAATGTCAAACATGGGTGGTGACATGAAGTCCATGGTGTGTGTACAAATATTGTGATTAGCCTAAAAATGAGGATCTTTAACTCTAGGTTGTTAGATCAAATCAGAGTACCAAGCTCTGATACCAATTGAAGGTTCACCTAGAGGGGGGGTGAATAGGTGATGGCTAATCTAATGGTCACTTAATGTCCAATGATGCAAATAATGCGGAAGCTAAAAGCAAATATGACCTAATTAAAACTTTTACTCTAAACACTATGTATAACACAAGAGTGTTGTCGAATTCCCCGTGAAGGGCTCTGGACAAACTCCTCTAGATTCCCCTTGAATGGGTTGAGGTGCCGCGTTGGCTCTCTTGGTTGAATACAAGTGTTAGGAAACAAACCCAAGCAAGTATACAATATGAGCACAGGGAATATATCAAGCATATAAAGAAAGACAATAAAGCATGCAAGATATAAAAGAGACAAAGAGAGAGAGAGAGAGAGAGTGAGCAATCGCAAACACAAGGGTATGTTTCGAGGTTCGAGCACACTTGCTCTACATCCCCGCCTTCGACACACGAAGGATTTCCACTATGCAAGATCCCAATGGATCTTTCCTCGGTGCCGCAACACCTACAAGCCCTCGGACTCTCTAGTCCCGTACACACGCAAGCTCACTAGCTCGCCAAAGCCGCACCTCGAAACAACCGAGTCCGCACCCGAACTCAAAACAACGTGGACACACACGTCCGCCTCCTCAAAGGTACAAGAAAAGATCTCTTGGTGATCTAAACACTTTGATCACCAATAAAAGCTCTCACTACAACACTCCTATAGAATGAATAGTCAATGGATGCTCAAGTGTTTGTGTGAGAAAAACTAGGAAAGAGATGGTGGATGAAAACTCAAGAAATTCTCTTTTAACACTCTTGGTAAAACTTTCCTTTAGATAGGAAATATTTGCTCTCTATTTTGTGGAGAAAAACTTCTGAAAAGAGTGGAAAAAACTGGCTCTAAAAACTTCTCCAAATCTTAGTGAAAACAGTCCACAAACCCCCAAATATATAGGTTGTCAAAAACTAGCCGTTGGGGTTCTGACAGGCCTGCCGGTCGACCGCCCGGTTGACCGCCAACGGTCAAAAATCTGACCGTTGGAGCCTCCGGTCAACCGGCCCGGTCGACCCAGAAGAACAGAGAGCACTGCTCTCAGTTCCGGTCGACCGCCCACAAAACTGCCAGACGTGCACGGTTCTGTGCACGTCGGTCGACCGGCCCGGTCGACTGGCCCGGTCGACCGACCTCTGTGCAATGGGTTAATTTGGAGCACAGTTTTGAGGTCTAAACCGTTCGAATTTGGGAATAAGTATATAGGATTAAGTTGTAGATATTGAAGTCTTATTTCTAATGCAACTTAAATCAAATCAATATCAATTCTGTATTGAAAGTTATCAATAAAATACTAAAAGGTTTCAAATCAGAAACTGTAAACTGTTTTAGAACAAGAACAGACTTCAACCCAATATTTGACATTCTTAACATTTAAATCAGAAAATGATTATTGAATATTAAATGTAGCTATGAAGGTCATCTTTAAAATTCAATTTAAATCATGTTAATTGAATATAAGAATCAAAAGTTATGACTAGAAAACTAAAAGAATGTCGAGCAGATCAGCAGAACAGTCGACCGCCCGGTCGACCGAGAAAACCCGAGAGTTCTAAAATGGTTTTGGTTAAAAACACATGTATATTTGAAACACCAAAAAAAATCAAAACGGTATTTTTCTAGAACTAAAAATCTTTTATGAAAACACATATAAATCAAGAGTGTGTGTGTGATATGAACTTGAGCAATCCACCAACTACTCTATCCTTTACATTTTTAACTAAAAACAAAAACAAAATCTTATACCTAGATACAAGTCTTCATCTTCTTGAAGTCTTCACTTGAAGGCTTCTCATCTTCTTGACTTGGTCCAAGCTCGATCCAAAAGCTCCTTGGATCACACCGTGCTAGCTCCAAATCTTGATATTTTGTCCTTTGTTGAGCTATGCACCTACTAAGATCTTGATAATGAATCTGTCACTAATTAAACACAAGATCATTAGTAAACATAACTTCATGAGTTGATCATCATCAAAACTAGGGTGATAGGCCTTTGGGCCAACAAACTTGTGAGTTATGGCATACTTTCGCATAAGAGCTTCAAAGGATCTATTGCAAAAGTGAGTACCATTATCACTGATGAAAGCACGAGTGGTTCTGAAGCGTGAGAAGATGTTCTCTTTCAAAAACTTTATGACAACTTTGTTATTATTAGTTCTACTAGGAATGGCTTTAACCCACTTGGACACTGATTGTACTCCAAAATTGCATTTTTATCATCACTGTTACACATATATCCTTGATTATTCCTTTATCAATTAATGCTATTAACCTCTTTTTTTGATTATGGTGTGTAGTTACTTAAATGAAAGGATAAAGATATAAGAAGCTTCATTTTATTCCTAATCCTATCTAAAGTTGGATTTTAAATTAAATTGAATCCAAAGGAGGAAAGGATTAATCTTCATCTCCTAAATTTAAGTTTAAATTCAGAAGATAAAGTCGTAGAAGATGAAAGGGATAAAGCTAATCCTAAAAGAGAAAAGGAGGATAATTCAAATTAAATGGAGTTCAAAATCAATTCAAACTCGGATTCTGACTGTACAGCTTTTTGTATTTAGAACATAACTTTTGCTACAGATATTCAAATCTAATGATTTAAGATGCTACAGAAAGAAGACGTGAAGGACTACAACTCTTATGTTGATCAAACATTCCAATTCAGTCGGCTGATAAGCCATATTTAGCGATCAATATGATAACAAGTTACAATCCAAAGGAGGAAAGGATTAATCTTCATCTCCTAAATTTAAGTTCAAATTCAGAAGATAAAGTCCTAGAAGATGAAAGGGATTAAGCTGATCCTAAAAGAGAAAAGGAGAATAATTCAAATTAAATGGAGTTCAAAATTAATTCAGACTCAGATTCTGACTGTATACCTTTTCGTATTTGGATCATAACTTTTACTACAGATATTCAAATCAATGATTTAAGATGCTAAAGAAAGAAGACTTGATGGACTACAATGGTTATGTTTACCACTTTGTCTAATTCAGCCATATGATGAGTCATATTCAGTAAACAACATGCCAACTTGCTACAGGACTGAATTCCTTATTGAATTAGGAAACCTTCTAATTTGTTTCCTATTATGATTAGATTGAGGCCTTTGTAAAATAACTCCACATCAGAGATCATAGCTTAGGATTTTTCTTTTAGGTTCTCCAAATTTCTTTTGTAATTTTTTTCTACTTCTACTTCTAATTCAAGATTTGTGAGAAGGAGAAGCCATTGTAATTCGAGATGACAGATCAGGTGCTTTCGTTCTTTTCATATCTCTTTTGTTATTTACTTTATTTTTTCTTTTTCTTGTTTTTTTATTTATTTCTTGTTTTCTTTTACTTGTTATGTTTATCATGAGTAGCTAGATTTTTCTCATGGCTTGCTAAGACATCACCACCATCACATCTCATGTCTAGTAGATAAAACGGATTAGATCATATGCATGCTTACTCTAATTTTATTCTTGAAGACTTATTAGGATAAGCAACTAGATATTTGCTAATACTTCTTAATTATTTTTCTTAATCTATGCTTGATGAAAATTTTGATATTTTAATGTTAAACGTTGATTAGTGTTATTTCAAATAGGATTTAGATTTGCTAAATACTTTTTAATGATTTTTTTCTTACTTTATACTTGATTGACAACCTTGATATTGTAACGTTAAAACTTGGACGGTTTTATTTCAAATCATAACCTAGTTTCTATCCTATGCATCTTTCTCGATTTTGTGGTAGAATATCATGTTTAGGATTTGAAGTGAAGTAATTATCTATCTAGTATTAGCATGTATGGTGGTTGCTTATTAGATTAATTCTTTTTCTACGTACAATCCATCCCCTCTTTTCCACGTTCTTTAAAAACAGAGAAGATAATAAGAAGACAATATTACCGAAAAGCTTCCATCGCATCTCTCCCTGAGGTTCAACCCGTTTAGCTCTTGTTACAACAGTTAAATTGCAAAGATTCAGAGTTTAAACTAATTACATACACTTCTCATATTTTCTGTTCTCTGTTTTGAGCAATCAAATTTTGGCGCCGTTGCCGAGGAGGGAACAATATATATTGTTTTCTAACTTAGGCTAGATTTTTTATTTATTTATTTGTTTCTCTTTATTTTTAACAATTCTTATGTGATATGGCTTATTACAACAATTTTTCCAATTTTAATAGTAATCCATATTACACCTCGACCTCTTTTGAATCGGATATTACCAACCTGGCATATCATAATTTTAACCAACCAAGCATGCCTAGTTGGTCTTATCCGAATCAACACATGCTCCAACCTTAATTTTATAAAATGCATTGGAATAATCATCTCTACTCCTCACCGAGTCAATGGGGATATAACACCCCTAAGCCATATTGTCAACCCCCAACCATCACTTCATATACTTCTTTTCCCACAACACTAATAGAAGAACCTACCTACTTGGAAAAGAGTATAGAATCCATGATTCAGTCCCCAAATGATCCATTCGATAGGTTAGAAGAAAAAATGGATCATCTATAAAGTTTAATGAATGAGCAAATTTTTTGACTTTCAAACATTCTTGAACAACTAACCAAATTGATAGGAACCAAGAATCATAGTGTCTTGAAGATCTTGATCAAGATTCAATTTCATCGCATCAACATGAACTTGATCAATCCCAACCCATGGACAAATTGGCAAGTTTTAACTTTAATGAGATTCAACTAGATTGTGAATGCTAACCCGATCCTCAACTTTGTGATCTAATTCCAAACTTTGAATCTATATTGACTCTGGTGCTTTTACCTAATTTGGACCTAATTTTCAAGCCAACATTAATTCCAGTACCCGTATATTATGAAATTGGATCATCTATTTTGGGTAGTCACATTCATTTGATGGATCATGAATATGAACTTAAGTTCTTTGATTTGGAGACCATTTTTGAACCAAACCTGACTCTCGAAGCTAAATTTGATTTTCCCGAGCCGGTATTGGTTCCCAATCCTATCATTTTTAAGCTCAAATCAATCACTTCATCAAGTCAAATTCTATTGTTGGACCAAGGTGTAAACAATGATGACCCTGAGATTGTATTTCAAGATTGTTCATACAACCAAGATAGTTTCAATGTTAGGGTCATGCATGATCCTATTCATTTGGGGGATAATAACAATCTGCATAAAAAAGAGGTCATAAAAGGTAGGTTTCTTGATGATCCACAATATTTAGATTGGGTAGCAATGCTTGGCCCAATTTGGCCACCACCGGAACCACCACCTTGAGGTCATATTTTGCCTTCCCTTTCTTCTATTTCATGCATACATGCATTCATTCATACATTGAGGATAATGCATGAGATAAGTGTGGGGGAGGGTTTACTAACATACTAACATAGGTAGATACTAACAAAAAAATTTTTTTAAAAAAAACTTTTTGAAAAAGAAACCAATATTTTGATTTAATTTCTGTAAGTAATTAAGTTAATTTTAAGGAATAGGAAAATCATAATTAGGATTTCTTAACACTTAGTCAAAATAAGAGTATTTGTTTTATTTTTTGGTTTAGGAGAAAAAATTGAAAAAGTAATTTAGTCTTGATATCTTTACCTTGATGAAATATGCATGCTTTATACACTTACATACTTGGGATTCAAAACAAAGACTCTTGTGTCTTAGAAAAAAATATATAAAATAAACAAATCTAATTATTGATTAGCTAGGCACTTTGGCCTAAGAAAGCCTTGGTACTTACGTGAAAGGTAATTAGATAAGTTTGAAAAAAAATTAAAAATATATCATATATGTATTAACACATCTAATAATCAATTAGTTAGGTATTAAGGCCTCAAGAAGCCTTTATACTTACATGAAAGAAAATTAGATGAGTTATACCTATTTTTAAAAAAGAAGAGCTTAAAGGGCAACGAAGTGGTAATACTTCGAACTTCTTAAAAGAAAAAGTAATAAATGTATAAGGCATGAAAGTTGAAGTTGAAGAATCCTAAGTAAAAAAATTTGCGTTCACAAAGGTGCATATGACTTAGGGTAAAATAAAAGACTAAGTGAGAAATTCAGTTTTAATTCTAACCTAAATTGATAATAAATATTTGCATCGAGATTAAGTATAGGAATGAATAATTTGGTAATCCTAAAACTTATAGATTACATGGTTTCCTCAAAGATACTTCAAATATTTTCTCTCTTTCAAAATGGTATTTTAAAAATACTAACATTTTATTTTTCTTTCTTTATAAATTTTGTGGGTATAATTCATTGAAAACCCTCACGAGACAACACTCGTCCTCTAGGGTAACCTAAAGGTTTAACGGCTTATTGCACATGCTAAGTGCTATCGTGATTCCTACGAAAGTGACTTAGGTTAGATTAAATTAGTTTCTAACATTTGGTTTTGCTCGAGGACGATCAAAAGATAAGTGTGGGGGTGTGATTGTACTCCAAAATTGCATTTTTATCATCACTTTTACACATATATCCTTGATCATTCCTTTATTAATTAATGCTATTAACCTCTTTTTTGATTATTGCGTGTAGTTACTTAAATGAGAGGATAAAGATACAAGAAGCTTCATTTTATTCCAAATCCTATCTAAGTTAGATTTTAAATTAAATTGAATCCAAAAGAGGAAAGGATTAATCTTCATCTCCTAAATTTAAGTTCAAATTCAGAAGATAAAGTCCTAGAAGATGAAAGGGATAAAGCTAATCCTAAAAGAGAAAAGGAGGATAATTCAAATTAAATGGAGTTCAAAATCAATTCAGACTCGGATTCTGATTGTACACCTTTTCGTATTCGGATAATAACTTTTGCTACAGATATTCAAATCTAATGATTTAAGATAATACAGAAATAAGACTTGAATGACTACAATTGTTATATTTATCACTCTGTCTAATTCAGCCGTATGATGAGTCATATTCAGTAAACAACATGCCAACTTACTGCAGGACTGAATTCCATATTGGATTAGAAAACCTTCTAATTTGTATCCTTTTGTGATTAGATTTGAGGCCTATTTAAAGAGCTGAAATCTCTCATTGTAAAACATCTCCACATCAGAGATCATAGCTTAGGATTTTTCTTTTAGGTTCTTCTCCAAATTTCTTTTGTAATATTTTTCTACTTCTTTTCTAATTCAAGATTTGTGAGAAGGAGAAGCCATTGTAATTCGAAGTGACAGATCAGGTACTTTCTTTCTTTTCATATCTCTTTTGTTATTTACTTTATTTTTTGCTTTTTTTATTTATTTCTTTTTTTCTTTTGCTTGTTATGTTTATCATGAGTAGCTAGATTTTTCTCATGGCTTGCTAAGACATCACAACCATCACATCTAATGTCTAGTAGATAAAACGGATTAGATCATATGCATGCCTACTCTAATTTTATTCTTGAAGACTCATTAGGATAAACAACTAAATATTTGTTAATACTTCTTAATTCTTTTTCTTAATCTATGCTTGATGAAAATTTTGATATTTTAATGTTAAATGTTGATTAGTGTTATTTCAAATAGGGTTAAGATTTGCTAAATACTTTTTAATGATTTTTTATTAATTTATACTTGATTGACAACCTTGATATTGTAACGTTAAAACTTGGATGGTTTTATTTCAAATCATAACCTAGTTTCTATCCTATGTATCTTTCTTGATTTTGTGGTAGAATATCATGTTTAGGATTTGAAGTGAAGTAATTATCTATGTAGCATTAGCATGTATGGTGGTTGATTATTAGTAAGTTGTGAACCTTTTTTTAGATTAATTCTTTTTTCACATACAATCCATCCTCTCTTTTCCATGTTCTTTAAAAACAGAGAAGATAATAAGAAGACAATATTACCAAAAAGCTTCCATCGCATCTCTCCTTGAGGTTCAACCCGTTTAGCTCTTGCTACAATGGTTAAATTGCAAAGATTCAGAGTTTAAACTAATCACAACACTTCTCATATTCTCTGTACTCTGTTTTGAGCAATCAGACACATAATCCACAGCAACCAATATGTATTGTTTTCCAAATGGGTTAGGAAATGGACCCATAAAATCGATGCCCCAAACATCAAAGAGATCTATTTCTAGAATTGGGCTGAGAGACATCATATCTCATTTTGATATCCTTCCCACCATCTGGCATCTAGGGCACGTCTTGCAAAATTCATAAGCATCTTTGAACAAAGTGGGCAAATAGAACCTACTTTGCAGCACTTTTTCAGCAGTATTGCGGGGACCAAATTGTCCACCGCATGCAAGTT
Organism: Agave tequilana; assembly: GCA_038442645.1. NCBI lineage: Eukaryota > Viridiplantae > Streptophyta > Magnoliopsida > Asparagales > Asparagaceae > Agave > Agave tequilana. The sequence continues at coordinate 38,351 of JAVJIF010011674.1, read as the reverse complement.
TGTGACAAAAGACTAAAACACTCTTAACCTCTTCATCAGAAATGTATCTCCTAATAATTTGGTCAGAACAGTACTTAAAAAGATACAGTTCCTCCCAAAAGAAATACCGGACTTGAGATAAGAACCGGTATATATCATTTTTAGACCAATGAGACGGAGTTTGGTTAGTGACTAAGTAATTCACTATATCAGCAAACTAAGGTTCCCTAAAGATAGCTAAAAGATTTTCATCATGAAAGTCCTCATTTATGGGCAATTCGTTGCATGGAGAATTGAGGATTCATGAGAGATGGTCAGCAATGATATTTTCTATGCCTTTCTTGTCTTGAATCTCGAAATCGAATTCTTGAAGGAGGATCCAACGAATGAGTCAGGCCTTGGCATCCTTTTTCATCATGAGGTACCTAAGCACAGAATGGTCGGTGAAAATGGTGATTTTGGACCCTAGTAGGTAGGGACGAAATTTCTCTAAGGCAAACACTACTGCCAAGAATTCCTTCTCAACAGTAGTGTAGTTCAATTGAGCATCGTTGAGAGTCCTACTAGAGTAGTAAATCACGTGCTGCTTGTTATCAATGTACTACCCTAGGACAGGGCCTATGGTAAAATCAGAAGCGTCGCACATGATTTCGAACGACTTAGACCAATCCAGAGCAGATATGATTGGTGCAGAAATTAGTTCTCTCTTAAACTTCTCCAAGAATTCATACATTCAGCGTCGAAAGTGAATTTCATAAAATTCAATCGAGGGAACATTAGCACACACAAGCTTTTACATTGATTTCATAAAATACACAAATTCAAGTGCTGGTTTCGCCCCGATCAAATTTTTGGCGTCGTTGTCGGGGATGGGAATGGTTTTGATTCCACGTTTTTGTTAACATTATCTTCTCTGTTTTAGTGTGCAGGGTAATATTGCAGAAACTGAACATTGTAGAAAGGTAAGCTTGCTAGTATCTTTCTTCTTAAGAAAGCAGGGAGCTGTTGCTTGAAAATTTGCCGCAGAAACTCATTAAACGCTACAAAAATGCTGCAATTTTTTAGGATCTTGGCTTTATATTTTGCAGGCTGCTTCTAAATTGCATATATCTGTGATTTCTGCTATCTGTTTTTTACTTTGATTGCCTTACACATTGTAATAAATTAAAGAACTTAAAGAACTAAAATACAGTATTTGGACGCTTTAAAACGGTTTAGACATTTGCATTTAGGCACGTGTCAATTCAATTCCATTATACTGTATCTTGTTCTGTTGTGATCTGAACTAAGGTGTACATATGGCATTGCATATAGCATAGGACAAAAACGTAGGTGATTTACTCGCTTTGTGTTATATTCTTGTTTATATTGCACACTTGCACGAATTGAAATTAAGGGCAAAACCCAATACAAGATAAGGTGGGGATTTTATCACACTTTCTTAGTCCAAAAAATCATCTCCTCAGTCACACAACCTAAGCCCTAACAAAAATTGATAGACGTTGGCCCCTAGGGACATCTCGGACTCATTAAAAGATTGACCGAGGGTGAAACTTGTTTTGAATCTTACTCTTGTGAAATCGGTGTTTAAGGTTGGGGATTAAAAGGTTACGCCTTGAAGATTATGTGGTTTGGGTAATTAAGGCCCGTTGCTTACGCACGGATACCTCCCACCGTATTTTGCCCCTACCTGGCCGATTAGCTTGTGGTCGGATTCTGATCGTACACATATTTTGTATTCTTTTCATTACACTCTTACATTTATCGTGTAATAAATCTGCTAATTTCTTTGTCTTAAATGTCTATTTTGTAGAAGATAATAATGAAGAGAAGAAGATTAAACCAAATAAATACCAGTTAAAATCAGATTTAACTGGATCTATTTGGTTAGCTGAGGATGATCCCAGATTTAGTTAGAACAAATCAAGGATTGGGGTAAATGTTCAGCTGAAGATCAGAGCAAATCAGAAAGATAACACCAAATGGAAACTAGTAAAATTCAAATTTCTATAAATCCATTTTGATTAGCTAAAGATCAATCAAATATAGAGAGATAAATGGATAGAGAGAAGATCAACGGATGAGATGAAGCAAGTTTGACTCAGATTCTGTCTGGATACATTTCAGTATTTGAATCATAACTTTTGCTACAAATCTCAAATTTGATGATTCAAGATGATCCAGAAAGAGGACTTACAGAGCTACAACTCTTATGTTGATCACTATTTCTAATTCTGTCATTTGATAAGTGATATTCAGCAATCAACACGCCAACAAACTGTAGATCAGAACTGAATATGCACATCAAATCAAGTTTGGAGAGAAGGGAGGATTCAAATTCAGAAATAGCCAGCTTTCTCTATCTTCATACTCCTCTAACCTCTGCATTTCTTCTATAAATACCTACAATCTCAAAGGCAAATAGGGAGGACCATGCAGAGATAGAATTTAGTCCACTTTTTCATTCTTTGTAGTGTAGGTTTTTGTTTTTCTTTTAATGTAATTTTCAGTTTTAACTTATATAAATTAGAGGAGATCAGAGTTTCATAAGAGAATGAGAACGAAACTTGTGCTGAGGGTGACACCGGTGTAAGATTTTCTTCTTTTCTCTTATTGTTATAAAATCGAATCTGTAGTTTCTCTTTTGTTTGTACTTTGTTTTTCTTCTACTTCTTCTTCTCTACTTTTCTTCTTTTGGTACCAAATTTCTATCCAAGTGAGTCTTAAAGCATCGAAGAGCCTTGCCTTTGCGAGTGCCACCGATAGCTCATGACGATAGATTTTGAGTTTCATTCTGTATCACTTCATACTTGCAACGTCTTGATGATACAATGTGGAGGAGACGGGAATCAACTCTTATGGGCTATATGTTGATCGCCTCACTTCAAGATAACTTCATTCCAAAAGATTCAAGGTAAGCATTTGGCCAAAGGAGGTAAGTAACTTTTAGATTCTTTTCTTTTTATTCTTTAGTTTAGAACACCACAATCTACCATTTATTTTATCACTCCTTTTCCATTTCTTTGTACATATCATTTCTTATTTCTCCACCTTCTTATTCTACCACTTTCTTCCTAACTTGACTTTAACTCAAATTTTCCTTTTCTTTTAAAGAACTAAAGAAGAACTTTAACCACACTTTGTAGTCTAAAAGAGAACTTACTAAAAAGTTTCTATCGCTAGTCCCTCCTTGTGGATCACGACCTGCATTGCCACTTGCTATTGTGGTAGAATTGAGTAATTTGCACTCTTTAATCATAAAATTTGAAATATTGTATTTTTGTGCAGGTACAAGCTCAATCAATTTTTGGTGCCGTTGCCGGGGAGGGAAGGTAAGTTATTCTCTTTTTAGATTTACATTTTTCGTTAACTTTCTTTTTTATTTTTGGTGAACAGGCTTGACAACAAGGAATCTTTGCTGCAGTGGACATATAAGTGGCCTTGGACTCTGCTCAAGAAAGCAGGGCCAAGAAGCCCTCAGATTTGCTACATTCATGTGGCAATCTGAGTGAACTACTAACCTGTATTTTTTGCAGATTGGCTGTAGTGCAAAATTTAATATCTGTAGCATTTATTTCCTTATATAACCTCAACAGTAAAATGATGATTGTAAATGCTAAAAAATGATTTAGACTTTGCATTTAGGCACGTGTCTATTTCATTACATTTTCTATTTACTGTTGAAGAGTGCTGGAGCAAAGGTACGTGTGCATAACATCTAGTATAAGAACACTTTTGAATTGTTTACATTGCTTAAATGTTGCTTTTCTTGTACACTGCACTAAATTGATCTAAGGGTTTGTCCGATAAACAAGATAAGGTAGGAAAGTCATCCCTCCCTTAGCCCACAAACAATCTCCTCACTCACTAACCCAAGCCTAACTAAAAATGAGTAGACGTTGGCCCTAGGGACATCTCGAACTCAATTAGGAGATTATCCTAAGGGGGAAAGGTGTTAGAATTTGACTCCTGCCAAATCAGTGTCTAGGAAGGGGATTAAGGGCCGAAAGCCCGAAGGTTGGTGGTTACTTAATTAAGGAATATCTTTGACGGATAACCTCCCACCAATCTTACCCTGACCTGGCTGATTAGCTTGTGATCAAAGTTTGCATTATACCTCCTATGGACAGTCTAACCAGTTAGGAGCCGTCTAGGTCAAAGGTCTACCCTAACTTAGGTTAGAATTTTTTCTTTTTTGTTTGCTTATTTGTTTGTTTTTTTCTTTATTTGTGTTTTATTGTATGATATGGCTTATAACAACAATTTTTCCAATTTTAATAATAATCCATATTACACACCAACCTCTTTTTCGGATATTACCAACCCGGCATATCATAACTTTAACCAAACTAGTGTATCGGATTAGTCTTATCCGAATCAATATAATCCATGCCCCCAATCTTATAACCATAATTTTTAGAATAATTTCAGCTCTTCACAGAGAGTGGGGATTCACCTCCCCGAGTCCAATTTTCAACCAACCTGTCCTCCTTATCCACCTTGTCCACAATATTTCCAAGATTCATACTCAGTTCCACCTGTCCAAAATAGAAAACCATCAATTTTGAAAATGAATATGCGTGAGTCCAAATAAAAATCACAAATTCTGATGGACTCACAATTTCACCACCAATTCCAAAACAACACTTCATCTTTTCAACAAAACGATGAACCAATCAACTATGAAAAGATGATTGAAGCCATGACTCAGGCTCAAAACGCTCGTAATCATGACATAGATATGATGGTCCAAACTCCACGTTCTCACCGTTTGGCCAGTTCTGATGTCGCTAACCATTCTATTAGAGCCGAAGAGTCGTGTTGTTTTGGAAAACAAGGTTCCATTTCAGCACAATCATTTGAACTTGCCTAAACTCTAAATTTTGAAAATGATATTGACAGTTTGGCAAGTTATTCCTTTTCTGAAATAGAAAATGAATATGATCCTGAACCTCAATTTAGTGATTCAATTCTACTTCCTGATTCAATAATGACTCCGGTGTCTTCATCTGATTTCAATCTTTTTCCCGAGTCAACATTGGATCCTGCGCCAATTCATAATGAAATTGAATCGCCCATCTTTGATAATCATCATATTGAACTTGACCAATTTTATAATTTTGAAAGTCCCATTGATAAATTGGCAAGTTCTCAATTTTATGAAATTGAGCTCAATGAAAAATGTGAGCTAAATTCTCAAATCTGTGATCCAGTTCAAATTTCTGAATCAATATTGACTCCTATTTTGTTACCCGACTTGAGTAATAGTTTAGAGTCAGTTTTGATTCCCACACCTATCATTCTTGAACTTGAATCACCAATATTAAGTCACATTCTATTGTTGGAAAATGAATGTGGACTTGAGTTTCAACTTCTTGATTTGGACCCACTTCTTGAACCAATCTCGACTCCTGAACCTTTACTTGACTTAAGTCACTTTCCTGAGTCGGTATTAGTTCCAGTACTTCCTGAGTCCAAGTCAATCATTCTATCTTTTCACACTCCATTTTAGGACAAGGCGGTTGACAAAATTGACTCCAAAATTAATTATGAAATTTGAAAATTAGATGGGGTTAAATTTTAATAAAAAACATTCATGTATATATCATTTTAGTGGGTTATATTTGAGAAATTTCTGGTGGGTTCCTCCGAACTCCACGAAAAGTCGATTGGGCCGCATTTCGTGGACCAATTAGACCACCACCAGAACCACCACCTTAAGGTAATATTTCCTTCCCTTTCTTCTTTTTCATGCATCTATGCATGAGATAGGTGTGGGGGAGGGTTCTAACATAACTTAGGTTTTTCTTTTTATTAAATTTTTTTAACATTTTCTTTACTTTTAAAAAACTTTTTGAAAATAGAAACAATATTTTGACATATTTTTTTGTAAGAAATTGAGTCAATTTTAACGATAGGAAAATCAAAATTAGGATTTCTTTTACTTGGTCAAAATAAGATTATTTGTTTGATTTTTAGGGTTAGGAAGATAATTTGTCAAAGTAATTTAGTCTTGATCTTTACCTTAATGAAATATGCACACTTCATACACTTACACACTTAGAGTTCAAAAACAAAGATTCTTATGCCTTATAAAAAAAAAGAAAAAAAATATATATAAAAGATAAACAAATCTAATTATTAATTAGCTAGGTGCTTTGGCCTAAGCAAGCCTTAGTATTTATGCGAAAGATGATTAGATAAGTTTGAAATATATATATATAAATCCTCTGATTAAGCTGGGTATTTGTGCCTAATAAAGCATAAGTACTCACACCTAAAAGCGGTTCATATAATAAAATTCTTAGTTTTGTGGCCTAGTTTGCTCGAGTCCTTAAGTCCTTTGGGTGTTTTCTCACCAGGTGCCCTAAGACCATTTGGTTTGGGAGTCATCGATTAAAGGCTCATTACATGGACAGATTAGAAAGCCTAATAGATTTAAGGAATAATACCACCATATATATATATATATATATATATATATATATATATATATATATATATATCAATAAGGCATAAGAGTTAGAGTTAAAGAACCCTTAGTCAAAATTTTCACGGTCACAAGGTGCATATGACTTTGGGTAAAGTGATAGACTAGATGAGAAATACAATTTGACTCCTTACTTTGATTGATAACAAATTTTTGAATAGAGACTAAGTTTAGGAATGGAAAATTCAGTTTTCCTATAACTTATAGATTACTTAAATCTTACAATTATATTTCAAATATTTTTCTCTTTCAAAATGCTTTTCGAAAACACTAACTCTTTATTTCTCTTTCTTTATAGATTTTGTGGGTGTAATCCACAGAAAACCCTCACGAGACAAAACTCGTCCTCTGGGGGTAACCTAGAGGTTTAACGGCTTGTTGCACATGCTCAGTGCAATCACGTGATCTACGAAAGTGGTCTAATAATTTTTAGTTTAGTTTTATTGATTTGCTCGAGAACGAGCAAAAGATAGGTGTGGGGGTGCGATTGTACACATATTTTGCATTCTTTTCATTACACTCCTACATTTATCGTGTAATAAATCTGCTAATTTCTTTGTCTTAAATATCTATTTTGTAGAAGATAATAATGAAGAGAAAAAGGATTAAACCAAATAAATACCAGTTAAAATCAGATATAACTGGATCTATTTGGTTAGCTGAGGATGATCCCAGATTTAGTTAGAACAAATCAAGGATTGGGGTAAATATTCAGCTAAAGATCAGAGCAAATCAGAAAGATAACACCAAATGAAAACTAGTAAAATTCAAATTTCTATAAATCCATTTTGGTTAGCTAAAGATCAATCAAATACAGAGAGATAAATAGATAGAGAGAAGATCAACGAATGAGATGAAGCAAGTTTGACTCAGATTCTGACTGGATATATTTCAGTATTTGAATCATAACTTTCGCTACCAAATCTCAAATCTGATGATTCAAGATGATCCATAAAGAGGACTTACAGAGCTACAACTCTTATGTTGATCACTATTTCTAATTCTGTCATTTGATAAGTGATATTTATCAATCAACATGCCAACAAATTACAGATCAGAACTGAATATCCACATCAAATCAAGTTTGGAGATAAGGGAGGATTCAAATTCAGAAATAGCCAGCTTTCCCTATCATCATACTCCTCTAACCTCTGCATTTCTTCTATAAATACCTGCAATCTCAAAGGGAAACGGGGAGGACCATGCAGAGATAGAATTTAGTCCACTTTTTCATTCTTTGTGGTGTAGGTTTTGGTTTTTCTTTTCATGTAATTTTCAGTTTTAACTTATATAAATCAGTGGAGATCAGAGTTTCATAGGAGAATGAGAACAAAGCTTGTGCTGAGGGTAACACCGGTGTAAGATTTTCTTCTTCTCTTATTGTTATAAAATCGAATCTGTAGTTTCCCTTTTGTTTGTACTTTATTTTTCTTCTACTTCTTCTTCTCTACTTTTCTTCTTTTGGTACCAAATTTCTATCCAAGTGAGTCTTAAAGCATCGAAGGAGCCTTGCCTTTGCGAGTGCCACTGATAGCTCATGACGATGGATTTTGAGTTTCATTCTGTATCACTTCATACTTGCAACGTCTTGATGATATAATGTGGAGGAGACAAGAATCAACTCTTATGGGCTATACGTTGATCGCCTCACTTCAAGGTAACTTCATTCCAAAAGATTCAAGGTAAGCATTTGGCCAAAGGAGGTAAGTAACTTTTAGATTCTTTTCTTTTTATTTTTTAGTTTAGAACACCACAATCTACCATTTATTTTATCACTCATTTTCCATTTCTTTGTACATATCATTTCTTATTTCTCCACCTTCTTATTCTACCACTTTCTTCCTAACTTGACTTTAACTCAATTTTTCCTTTTCTTTTAAAGAACTAAAGAAGAACTTTAACCACACTTTGTAGTCTAAAAGAGAACTTACTAAAAAGCTTCTATTGCTAGTCCCTCCTTATGGATCACGACCCGCATAGCCACTTGCTATTGCGGTAGAATTGAGTAATTTGCACTCTTTAATCTTAAAATCTGAAATACTGTAATTGTGTGCAGGTACAAGCTCAATCAGATTCATACATCAACCTCCCCCAGGTAATTGACCAGTTAGGAGTCGTCTAGGTCTAGGTCAACTTTGGTATAGGCTTGATTTTGATTTTTTTCTTTTCTTTTTATTTGTTGCTTGTTTTTTCTTTTTGTTTGTTATTGTTTGTGAAATGGAATTCAACAACAACAATTCTTTCAATCCTAATATGAATCCATATTTCACACTGATCCTATTTGATTCAGATAATTCTAACCTGGCTTTTTATAATATGAACCAACCAAATACACTTGGTTGGACTTATCTGAATCAATACAAACTATACTCCCAATCTTATGACCATAATTTTCAAAATAATTTCTACTATTCACAAAGTCAATAGGGATTCACCTCCCCCGAGTTAAATTTTCAACCACCTTGTCCACAATTTTTACAATTTCCCAATATTCATTTCTCAATTTTGCTTCCTATACTCCTTTTCTAAAACTACCAATTGAAGAAAAATCTAAGTTAGAAAGAGTATAGAAGCCAACCTGCAAGAGGCCGAGCGGTAATTTTAAAACATGTTGGACTCCCCAATTCTACAATAAGAGTCTTACTCAGCCCTACCTCTTCAAAATGATCAAACATCTATCTTGGAATTGACTGAGGAACTCTTGCGTGAGTCCGAGTGTCAATCTCAAAACTTGTTGGACTCACAATCTTCACAAATTTTTCAAAACCAAGATTCTTACACTCCCTTTCTAGAATAACTATTTGAAGAAAAATCTGAGCTAGAAAAGAGTATAGAAATCTTGCATGAGACCTCACAACAATTTCAAAAATCTTTTGCCCAGTCTATCTATAGGTTAGAAACACAACTGAGTCAATTGGTTAACATTCATAGGAATGAGAAAACTCACTCTTATCAACCTTTGACCAATCCAGATATCTCTAACTCTATCGATCTAGATAAGGAATCATATTGTTTTGAAAACCAAGATTCAATTTCAGCACACCCATTTGAACTTGACCAACGTCAAAATTTTGAGAACTATGTTGATTTTTTGGCAAGTTATCATTTTCCTGAAATTGAACTTGAACGTGAATATGATCTTGAACCTCAAATTGGTAACTCAATTCCACTTCCTGATTCGATAATGACTCGATATTTTTATCTGATTTTGATCCTTTTTTCGAGTCAACATTGGATCCTGTGCCTATTCATCATGAAATTGAATCACCAATCTTTTATGATCATCATATTGAACTTGACCAATTTCATACAATTGAAACTCCCATTGACAAATTGACAAGTTTTCATTTTTATAAAATTGAACTCAGACAAGAATGTGACTTTGATCCCGAAATTTATGATCCAGTTCAAATTCCTGAATCAATATTGACTCCTGTTTTGCTACCCAAGTTGAGCAACATTTTAGAGTCAGTTTTGATCCCCATACCTGTCATCTTGAACTTGAATCACCAATCTTAGGAAGTCATATTCCGTTGTGGAAAAATGAATGTGGACTAGAATTTCAACTTCTTGATTTGGACCCGATTCTTGAACCAATTTTCTAAATTTTTACTTGACTTAAGTCAAATTCTTAAGTCTGTAGTAGTTCTTGTACTTTCTGAGTCCAAATTAATAATTTCATCTTTTCACACTTTATTTTGGGACAAAGGTGTTGATAAAATTGACTCCAAAATTATTTTGAAAATTTGAAAATTAGATGGGGTAAATTTTTTTAATAAAAATCATTCATATATACATCATTTTAGTGGGTTGTATTATAGAGGTTTCTGGTGGGTTTCTCCAAACTCCACGCAAATTAGATTGGGCCGCATTTCGTAGACCAATCAGACCACCATCGAAACTACAACCTTGAGGTGATTTTTCCTTCCCTTTCTATTTAATTCATGCATACATATATTCACGATGCATTGAGAATAATGTATGAAATAAGTGTGGGGAGGGTTTACTAACACAGAGTTTTTTAAATTTTCTTTCTTTTTCTCTTCTTTTAGGATATTCTTAGAATTTTCCTTTGTATAGGATTTTTCTCTTTCTTTTAAAAACGTTTTGAAAATAAGAGACAATGTTTTGATCTATTTATAAAGAAAATTAAGATGATCTTAGAAATTAAGGAAACCTTAATTATGACATCCTAAACCTAATCGAAATAATAGATCTTGTTTAAGATTATAGGCTATGTAAGATAAGTTAGAGAGATAATTTTATCTTGAATTTTTTGCCTTAGATAGTATGCACTTCACACTTACACATTTTTGGGATACAAACAAAGACCTAAAATGCCATAAAGCAAAATAAATAAAAAGAAAAAAATATATAGATTATATATAAAGGAAAAAAAATTACTTATTAAGCTGGATAACAATGCCTCAAGAAGCATGATTATTCACGCCTAAAGGTGTTAATAAGGAACAAATAATCCCTCTTAGTTTTGTGACCTTATTTACTCGAGTCCTTAAACCCGGAGGGATGTTTTCTCACCTGGTGCCCTAAGACCGTCTGGTCTGCGAGTCATCAGTTAAGGCTCACTACGCAGGTGAACTAGAAGCCTAAGAAAACAAAGGGAAGAAAAAAAGAAAAAATATATATAAATAAATGGCTTGATGGTTAGAGTTGAAATCCCAGAAATTTTCACTATCACAAAGTGCAGATTATTTAGGTTTTATGAAGGATAAAATATTTAATTCAGTTTTGAATTTTTACCTTAATTGAAGACAAGATCTTGCATATAGATTAAGTTTAAGAAAGAATAATTTTTGGTGGACTTATGACCTTAGATCGCTTATATTTTTACATATACTATATTTGTAGACTTGTTTCTCTTTAAAAATGTGTGTTCAAAGCACTAACATTTGCTTTCTTTATGAATTTTGTGGGTGCAATCTGCTGAAAACCCTCTGGGGACAACACTTCTCCTCTAGGGGTGACCTAGAGGTTTAACGGCTTGTTGCACACGCTCAGTGCAATCGCGTCACCTACAAAAGTGGTGTAATAACATTTGTAATATAGTTTTTCTTTGTTATTTTGCTCGAGACGAGCAAAAGATAAGTGTGGGGGTGACAAAAATTTGATCGGGGGAAACCAACACTTGAATATGTGTATTTTATGAAATCAATGTAAAAGCTTGTGTGTGCTAATGTTCCCTCGATACTTCCGTTATAACATTGGCTCAACAGGTCGAATCCACAGGGATGGGAGGCGATAGAAGCATTAACAGTTTTTATTCACGTCGCTTGTTAACAAGTTCTTCTTTGTTAAAAAATAAGAAAAAGATAAAGAAAAGAAATCTGATAGTGCTAGGTGAAGAAGGCGATGAAACGGCAAAGAAAACAAATGAGAAAATAAAAATAATGGCAAAGAAGATAAAAACAAGGATGAACTAAGAAGTTGGTGAAAACAATGATGAAAATGATAAAAGAGTTTTAAAATTGATCTCTAAAATAAGATAAAAAAAAAGCTCATGGATACTAACTACTAATTGCTCCATTAACCATGCTAATCTTTTAGTGATAGTTGCCTCACACGGATCCTTGGCTATCACTAATCCTTGGCTTCAAGAGACGATACAAAATATGGCACATAAGATTGTTCTTCATAATTCAAACAACACATCCATACCACATAATAAGTTACAAGCTACTATTAGATCATCAAAACCAGTTAGAGGTGAGCTTAAAAATGTTAGATTGTTAGAATTCATCATCATGAGCCATCAATGGCTCTTGCAAGAGCAAGGGCTTGTAGAGGCTATTAAATTCATGTGGATTATCAAGTAAGTGGTTAGATGGTTAGTGGTTAGTAGATAGATTGCCATGAGAAGACAAATCAGCTAAGCATCATGTAGAAGATGGAGAAGATTACAATGGAGAAGAAAAGAGACACTTTTACATAGATTATCACCATCTATTACATCAATCTCTCTCTTTCTCTCTCTGAATCTCTCAACCTTAATACATGATCTAAAAATGAAATGAAAATACTAAAGAAAAGAAAAGAAAAGAAAAGAAAAGAAAAGAAAAGAAAAGAAGCACACCTATACTAACCTGCACTAAGAGAGAGAAAAACTAGCCTATTTCTTAATCTACTTGCGTTCCGGACCTCTGCAGGGGTTTTTATAGGTAAAAGAGGCTTCTAGAAGACGAGACGAGGCCACACGTCAAAAATTGACACGTGGCTCTCCTATAGGGCCACGAAAACACGGCCATAGCCGCGTTTTCGTGGCCAAACAGGGGACTTAGGTCCCTGGTTTTGGTGAGCATAGTCTCGTCGCTTTGAGGACCTTCCAGATATGGTTGGATTTGGGTATATACGTCTGGATATTTGTTTACGTGCGCAAGGGTCTAGCTTCAATGCATCTTCTAGAAGCTCCCTTGCTTGGCCTCAAGAAATGCAGATTTAATTACCCGAAAATGGGTTTAATTAAGTTCTTATTACCCTTTTACCCCTAAACTCTTGATTTATCTATAAAGTAGACCAAAACGCAATTAGAAATGATATATTATTAATAAATCGGTAGGAAAACGTGATATAATAATGCAAAACTGTAGACTAATTATATAGCGGAATCAGAGGCCTCAAACTCTTCTGTAGAGAAGGAAGCCTTCATGTATATAGCAAACACTCCTGAGGAGACGATCAGGCGCCTGGAACAACAAGACCAGGTCAAAAAAGAACAATTCGATATAATTCGCACCCAACAAGAATCTATCGATACCCTCAAGTAGATGCTTGCACAATTGCTTGAGGACAAGAAAAAGTCAAAGGCCAAAGCTTCTTCTAAGAGGTCTAAAGGCAAGTGGAAAGAAGGGGAGAGTTCATCTTCTGCGCATATAGAGGAGGAGGAGCCGTCCAACTCTGAGTCCTCTAAGTCTTCATCTGAAGAGGGAGGCAATCCAGAGAATGGGGGTACTCATTCTAAAAGAATGAATAGATTAGAGCAGCTTCTGGAAGCCCTTACCAATCGGAAAGGCCTCCAAGAAGCAGGAGTGTTCCAGCCATACCCGACAGAATGGAATCTTGTCCCATATCCTCCCAAGTTCAAAGCTCTGACCCTACAGGCCTTTGACAGAAAATGGTCCCCGAACTAACATATCTACTATTTCAAGTCTCAGACAGGGAACATAGTAGCAAATGATGCCATCTTGGCGCGTTTGTTCATCAGCACTCTGAAGGGACTCGCCTTTGAATGGTTCATGAAACTCCCCGAAGACTCCATCAAGAACTGGAGTGATTTGGAGAAGCTTTTACTTACGCGCTTCTTCGAAGACGACTCAGAGGTTACCATTCCAACTCTCATGGCAACAAAGCAACAAAAATGAGAGTCGGTCAAAGCATTTGTAGAAAGATTTTAGAATATGACATTCCGATGTCCTAGCGGTATGACCCAAGCCACCCTGGTGGAAACATGCCGTCACAATTTGCAAACTTCACTCCTAACCCAGATAGGAGTTGCTGAAAGCTGCACTTTCCAGCAAGGTGAACAGGCTAAAGAGATTACCGCCAGGGTTAGGGCAGAAGAAAACAAGCTCAGACCCAAAAAGTTAACAAAGCGCGCGCCAGAAGTATCTTTCCAATCAAAAAGGAAAGATACAATGGAGACAGAGATAAAATCTCCCATTAAACCTCAGCCGACCAGAGGGGGTGGTTCTTGAAGTCAGCCACGCGCCAACAAACAGTACTCCTTCAAGGACGAGACGTTAATTCATTGTTCAAATTACTCAACAAGAGCAACAGATTGAATCTTCCTGAAGCTAGACGGCCTGAGGAAGTCGGCAAGACCAACAACCCTAACTACTGCTTGTATCATAGGATGCTGAGGCACCCCATTAAGAGCTGCTGTATCTTTAAAGATATTCTTCAAGTTCTGATTGATGCGGAAGTGCTTAAGCTCCGTCCAAAGCAGAAAAAAGTGACGACTAACATGACGTTATTTCTTCAGTTTGAAAACTAGCCTCCAACCCCGGCCGGAGTAGTTCCCATCCCGAAAGGGGAACTAAGATGATCAATACAGACCCGCATCACCAACAAGAGAAAAATCTTGTGCCTGTTCCTATGCCACAGGGGAATATAATGTGAGTTCCTTGTTCGAAATGGAAAGAGCACTCGAAACGTGTGTATTATGAAATCGGTGAAAATGTATATGTGCTAATGTCCCCTCAATACTTCCTTTATAGCATTTGGCTCAATGGGTCAAACCCACAAGGACGGGAGGCGATAGAAGGATTAACAGTGCTTATTCACGTGTTATGTTAACAAGTCTTCTTTGTTTAAAGAATGAGAAAAAGTAGAAAGTAAAGGAAATCCAGAAGTGATAGGTAAGGAGAGCGATGAAACGGTGATGTGAAAATAAAAGAGAAGTGGTTTGGAAAACAAAATAGAAAAAAACATGAAGCTTGTGGTAAAGAAAATGAAAACAAAGGTGAACTAAGAGTATGATAAAAACAATGATAGAAAAAATGATAAAGATTTTGGAATTGGTTTTTAAAACAAAGTAAAATAAAACTCATGGCTACTAACTATCAATTGCTCCACTAACCATGCTATCCTCTTAGTGATAGTTGCCTCACATGGATCCTTAGCCATCACTAATCCTTGGCTTCAAGAGACGATACAGAGCATGGCCCATAAGATTGTGCTTCTACATTCAAACAACATATCCATAGCACATAACAAGTTGCAGGCTACTATTAAATCATCAAAACCGGTTAGAGGTGAGCATGAAATAAAGTTAGGATTTTCAAGTTAGCAAGTTAGGGGGTTAGGTGTTAGAAATGTTAGAATATTATAATCCATCATCATGAGCCATTAATGGCTCTTGCAAGAGCAAGGCCTTGTAGAGGCTATTAGATTTATGTGGATTATCAAGTAAGAGGTTAGATGGTTAGTGGTCAGTAGTTAGATTGCCATGAGAAGAAATTAGCCAAGCATCATGTAGAAGATAGAGAAGATTACAATGGAGAAGAAAGGAGACACCTTTACATAGATTGTCACCATCTATTACATCAATCTCTCTCTTTCTCTCTCTGAATCTCTCTGCCCTAATACATGATTGATTGGTAGTCAAAAGTGCATTTTTATCATCATATTTACCATCACATTTTCATATTTATTCATTTAATTCTGCACAATTATTAATATTTTATTATTTATTGTGTGCAGGCCTCGAATTGTTATGTTAACAATAAATAAAGCCAAAAGAGTCCAAAAGCCCAGATCCAAGCCCATGTTTGAAGCCCAGGTGAAAAAGCGCAAATATCAATTGTCAAAATTGCAAATACACAAGGGCCAAAGTTGCAAATACAAAGAAGAGGGAAGGATAGACTTCTATTCAACCCTAAACACTTGCAGGATAGGATAAAAGCTAAAAGAAGAGAAGGAAAATTCGTGGAAAAGATTTGGGATCTAGGTAACTTGATTCCCAAGTTATATCCAAATTCAAAGATTAAGAGCCAGGATTCAATTTCCAGAAGGAAAATCCCACATGGACGGACCAGGAGGGGCCACGCGCCAAAGCGCGTGGCCAGAAGCCACAAAAGTGCCGCGGAACCGCCGCAAATCCGCGGCACTTTGATAAGATCCTGATCCCAAATTTCGTGGGCAGATTCGTCCGGGACTCTGTAGCCTTCTGCATCTATAAATATCTCCTGCAGTGCAACGTAAAGAGCGTCCAGCGTCCAGCAAAGGGCCAAAAGCTAGGGTTTTTAGGTTTTAGGTTAGATTCCATTGTAAATTTTTATTTTCTTTTTGTAAACCGAGAGGAGAGGATGTTCTCATGGAGGAAGGAGATCTACTTGTACTGAGGGTGACAATCGGTGTAAGTTTTGCTTTTCCACCATTGTTAAATAAATCAACTCGAGGTTCGTTTTGTTCTTTTTATTTTTATTCTTGTGTTATTGTTTCTCTAGTTTTGTTTAATCTCTGTTCTTCTATTTTTATTTTATGTGATTGTTTCTTTCTCCGATGACTTGCAAACCGTGAGAACTTGACGCTTTGAGACTTCCTAGCCGAAGAAGGAACCTTGACGGCCCATGGCGATGAACAAGTCTTCATAGCTTGTTGTTTTATTTCGTAGAGTAGATTAAGAAGGCGGACAATCCCATAAGCCGTGCTTGTACGCCTTCCAAGAAAAGGGAAATCATCGCAACGGTTCAAACGGCAAGCAGACTAAGAGATAAGTTTTCTTTCCTTTTCTTTTATTTTCTTTCTTGTAGATTAAATCCACATCTTCCACACTTCTTTTCTTCCGACCCATTGTAAATACCATCCATTGTAAATACCACCATCGTGACTAACAAAATAACTAAAAAAGATAAATTTTTAGAGAAACTTGCTTAACGCTTCCATCGCAGTCCCTCCCTGAGGATCACGACCCGCATAGCCTTGCTACCGCGGATTAGAACTGATTCCTCGCACGATCTATTCTTAATCTAATATCCTTATTTTTGTGTGCAGGAAAAATTCAGTCAACAAATTGGCGCCGTTGCCGGGGAGGGACGGTAAGTTATTCTCTAATAAAAAAATATTTTTTTTATTAACTTATTCTTTATTCTTTTCTGTTGCAGGTTACAGGTGAAGAAACAGGATTTTTGCAACTGCAGTAACATATAAGTGGACCTGGGCCTCTGCTCCAGAAAGCAGAGCCCAGGATCCCTCCAAATTGCCGCAGAAACGCGGCCAAAGCCGCGGATCTGCGGCAAGGAGGAGTTCACTCCTGACAATTTTTCTGCAGGGTCTTCAGCTCTGCAAAATACAGCTTCTGCAATACTTATCTTCCTGTATTATTCACCATATACCTGCTAATTTAATCAACAGTAAAAAATTGGTTGTAATTAAAAATTGTTTAGACAATTGCATTCTAGGCACGTGTCTTTCAATTCTTTTACTTTTACTGTTGAAGAGTGCTGGAGGAGCAAGGTACGTACGCATTGCATGTAGAATAGGATTCATCTCTTGGTTGATTTTCTGCTTTGAGTGATTCTTATCTATTTATCTTGTACACTTGCCCTAATTCATCTTAAGGGCATAACCCATTAACAAGATAAGGTGGGGATTTCATCACCCTTCCTTAGCCCAAAAATCATATCCAAAGCACTCACTAACCCAAGCCTAACTAAAAAAAAGAGTAGACGTTGGCCCTAGGGACATCTCGGACTCAATAGGAGATTATCCTAAGGGGGAACAGTGTTGGAAGTTGACTCTTGCCAAATCAGTGTCTAGGAAGGGGATTGAGGGCCGAAAGCCCGAAGATTGGTGGTTATTTAATTAAGGAACGTCTTTGACGGAAAACCTCCCACCATTCTTGCCCTGACCTGGCTGATTAACTTGTGGTCAAAGTCTGCACCCGACCTCCCGTGGACAGTCTAACCAGTTAGGAGTCGTCTAGGTCATAGGTCTACCCTAACTTAGATTAGAAATTTTCTTTTTGTTTGTTTATTTGTTTTGTTTGTGTTGGTGTGATATGGCATATAATAATAATTCCAATTTTAATCCATATTACACCCCTAACTATTATTCGGATATTACCAACCCGGCATACCCTAACTTTGACCAATCTAGTGTGCCGGAATGGTCTTATCCGAATGAATATAACCCACACACTCCATCTTATGACTATAATCTTCATAATAATTTCAACTCGTCACAGAGTTCATGGGGTTTCGAGTCCCCCGAGTCTAATTCTCAACCTAATTGTCCTTCATATCCATCTAGTCCACATTCTTCCCAAAATTCATACTCAGATCCACCCATTCAGAATAGAAATCCATCTATCTTGGAAATGATGAGTAGGAATGAGTCCAAGCAAAAATCACCATCAATTTTAGACATGATGATACGTGAGTCCACCGACTCACAAATTTATCACGATTACCCGTCCTATTTTCAAGTCCAATCAGAATATGATCCACCTATCGACTATGAAGGGATGCTAGCTGCCATGACTGAGGCTAAATTAGCCCGTGATCATGACATAGATTTGATGGTGGAATGCTTACACCGGCCGGCTGATTCTGATATCGATGACCACTTGATTAGAGCCGACGAACCAAGTTGCTTGGAACAACAAGTTTCTAATTCAGTACCATCTTGTGAACTTGCCGAAACTTCAAATTCTGATAATTTGGCAAGTTTTTCCTTTCCCGAATTAGAACTCGAATGTGACCTAGATTCTCAAATCTATGATCAAGTTCAAATTCCTGAATCATTATTGACTCCTGTTTTGTTACCCGACTTAGGTAATATTTTAGAGTCAGTTTTGATTCCCACATCTATCATTCCTGAACTTAAATCACCACCATTGAGTCACATTCCATTGTGGGAAGATGATTGTGGACTTGAGTTTCAATTTTTTGACTTGGACCCACTTCTCGAACTTAGCCCGACTCCTGAGCCCTTACTTGATTTGAGCTTCTTCCCTGAGTCAGTATTCGTTCCCGTACTTCCCATGTCCAAGTCAATCATTCCATCTTTTCATACTCCATTTTGGGACAAGGAGGTTGAGACAATTAACTCTGAAATTTATTATGAAATTTGGAAATTTGATGGGGTGAAAATTCTAAAAAATGATTATACATATATTTTAGTGGGTTATGTAAGGAAAGTTTCTGGTGGGTTCCACCAAATTATCTGTTATCTTGATTGGGCCGCATTTCGTGGACCAATTAGACCACCTCCGGAACCACCACCCTAAGGTAACTTCCGCCTTCCCTTGTTCTGTTTCATGCATACATGCATTCATTCATACATTGAGGACAATGCATGAGATAAGTGTGGGGGTGGGTTTTACTAACATACTAACATAGGTAGACACTAACAAAATTTTCTAATAAAAAAAAAAAAATTTAAAAAAAAAAAAAAAAATTTATAAAAAGGAAGTATTTTGACTTATTTTTTTGAAAGAAATCTTAGTTAGTTTTAAGGATTAGGAAAATCATGATTAGGATTTCTAAAGACTTAGTCAAAATAAATAAATTGTTTAAATTTTAGGTATAGGAGAGAAATTGAATAATTAATTAGTCTTAATTTTTACCTTAAGGAAATGTGCATACCTAATGCATATCTAGGATTCTAAGACAAAGACCCTTGTGCCTCATATATAAAAAAATAATAATAAAAAAAAAAATTTTATCACTAATTAAGCTGGATACATGTGCCTCAAGAAGCATAAGTATTCACGCCTAAAGGTGAATGCAAAAAAAAAAAATAATAATACCTTAGTTTTGTGGCCTAGTTCACTCGAATTTGAGTCCGCGGGGTGTTTTCTCACCTGGTGCCCTAAGACCGACCGGTTTGGGAGTCACCGACTTTAAAGTTCGCTACATGGGTGGATTAGAAAGTCCGAGGGAACTAAGGAAAAATTACTTATATGTACTAACACATCTAATAATCAATTAGTTAGGTATTAGGGCCTCAAGAAGCCTTGATACTTATACGAAAGAGAATTAGATGAGTTATACATGCAAAAAAAAAAATTAAAAAATTAAAAAATAAAAAAAAAATAATAAATATATTAACACATCTAATAGTCAATTAGTTAGGTATGAGGGCCTCAAGAAGCCTTGATACTTACACGAAAGAAAATTAGATGATAAAGAGGCATGAGAGTCCAAGTTAAGGAATTCCTAGATTCACAAGGGTGCGTATGACTTTTGGTAACGAAAAAGACTATATTAGAAATTCAATTTTAATCCTTACCTAAAATGAATAACAATTTATTTTATAAAGACTAGGTTTGAAGAATGAATAAAAATGAGGATCCTAAAACTTATAGACTACTTAGTCTCTTCAATAATAATTCAAATATTTTCCTTTTTATGGATTTTGTGGGTGCAATCCGCTGAAAACCCTCACGAGACAACACTCGTCCTCTAGGGTAACCTAGAGGTTTAACGGCTTGTTGCACATGCTAAGTGCAACCGTGATTCCTACGAAAGTGAGTTAGGTTAGATTAACTTTTTCTTTTCTTTGTTTTTACTCGAGGACGAGCAAAAAGATAAGTGTGGGGGTGTGATTGGTAGTCAAAAGTGCATTTTTATCATCATATTTACCATCACATTTTCATATTTATTCATTTAATTCTGCACAATTATTAATATTTTATTATTTATTGTGTGCAGGCCTCGAATTGTTATGTTAACAATAAATAAAGCCTAAAGAGCCCAAAAGCCCAGATCCAAGCCCATGTTTGAAGCCCAGGTGAAAAAGCGCAAATATCAATTGTCAAAATTGCAAATACACAAGGGCCAAAGTTGCAAATACAAAGAAGAGGGAAGGATAGACTTCTATTCAACCCTAAACACTTGCAGGATAGGATAAAAGCTAAAAGAAGAGAAGGAAAATTCGTGGAAAAGATTTGGGATCTAGGTAACTTGATTCCCAAGTTATATCCAAATTCAAAGATTAAGAGCCTGGATTCAATTTCCAGAAGGAAAATCCCACATGGACGGACCAGGAGGGGCCACGCGCCAAAGCGCGTGGCCAGAAGCCACAAAAGTGCCGCGGAACCGCCGCAAATCCGCGGCACTTTGATAAGATCCTGATCCCAAATTTCGTGGGCAGATTCGTCCGGGACTCTGTAGCCTTCTGCATCTATAAATATCTCCTGCAGTGCAACGTAAAGAGCGTCCAGCGTCCAGCAAAGGGCCAAAAGCTAGGGTTTTTAGGTTTTAGGTTAGATTCCATTGTAAATTTTTATTTTCTTTTTGTAAACTGAGAGGAGAGGATGTTCTCATGGAGGAAGGAGATCTACTTGTACTGAGGGTGACAATCGGTGTAAGTTTTGCTTTTCCACCATTGTTAAATAAATCAACTCGAGGTTCGTTTTGTTCTTTTTATTTTTATTCTTGTGTTATTGTTTCTCTAGTTTTGTTTAATCTCTGTTCTTCTATTTTTATTTTATGTGATTGTTTCTTTCTCCGATGACTTGCAAACCGTGAGAACTTGACGCTTTGAGACTACCTAGCCGAAGAAGGAACCTTGACGGCCCATGGCGATGAACAAGTCTTCATAGCTTGTTGTTTTATTTCGTAGAGTAGATTAAGAAGGCGGACAATCCCATAAGCCGTGCTTGTACGCCTTCCAAGAAAAGGGAAATCATCGCAACGGTTCAAACGGCAAGCAGACTAAGAGATAAGTTTTCTTTCCTTTTCTTTTATTTTCTTTCTTGTAGATTAAATCCACATCTTCCACACTTCTTTTCTTCCGACCCATTGTAAATACCATCCATTGTAAATACCACCATCGTGACTAACAAAATAACTAAAAAAGATAAATTTTTAGAGAAACTTGCTTAACGCTTCCATCGCAGTCCCTCCCTGAGGATCACGACCCGCATAGCCTTGCTACCGCGGATTAGAACTGATTCCTCGCACGATCTATTCTTAATCTAATATCCTTATTTTTGTGTGCAGGAAAAATTCAGTCAATGATCTAAAAAGAAAAGAAAATACAAAATAAAGGAAGAAGAACACCTATGCTTACCTACACTCAAAGATAAAAAACCTAGCCTAAATCCAAAATTGCTTGCGTTTCGGCCAAACCCTGCCTTATTTTATAGGCAAAAGGAGGTTCCAGAAGATGAGACGTGGCCACGTGTCGAAGATCTACATGTGGCACCATCAAATTGCAGCGAAAACGCAGCTATTTTCGCGTTTCCGCAGCAATACCAGGGACCTAGGTCCCTGGTTTTGGTGCGGGGATGTGCGACGCTTCGGGGACCTTCTAGATATACTCCGATTCAGATATTTTCATCCGTATAGTCGTCTGACGTGCGCAAAGGTCTAGGTTCAATGTATCTTCTAGAAGATCCCTTGGCCTCCAAGAAATGCAGATTTAATTACCCAAAAATGGGTTTAATTAAGCTCTTATTACCCATTTGCCCTCCTTGTCTTGATTATCTGCAAGAGAGACCAAAACACGATTTAGACTGATATTTTATTCATAAATCAGTAGGAAAATGCGATATAATAATGCAGAACTGTAGACTAATCACACCCCCACACTTATCTTTTACTCGTCCCGATCAAAAAAAGATAAGAAAAACTATACTACAAATGTTATTACACCACTTTCGCAGGTGACGCATTGCACTGAGCGTGTGCAACAAGCCGTTAAACCTCTAGGTTACGCTAGAGGAGGATTTTTGTCTCCTGAGGGTTTTCAGCGAATTGCACCCACAAAATTCATAAAGAAAGAAGATAAATGTTAGTATTTTGAAAACACGTTTAAAAGAGAGACAAGTTTTTGAAATATTTTAGCAAAAATATAAGTGATCTAAGGTCATAAGTCTACTAAAAATTATTCTTCCTTAAACTTAGTCTATATGCAAGATCTTGTCTTCAATTAAGGTAAGAATTCAAAATTGGATTGAATATTTTATCTTTCATAAAACCTAAATAATATGCACTTTGTGATAGTGAAGATGTTTGGGATTTCAACTCTAGCCATCAAGCCATTTATTTATATATATATATATTTCTTTTTCTTCTTTTTTTCTTCCCTTAGTTTTCTTAGGCTTTCTAGTTCACTCGGGTAGCGAGCCTTTAACCGATGACTCCCAGACTAGATGGTTTTAGGGCACCAGATGAGAAAGCATCCCTCAGGTTTAAGGACTCGAGTAAACAAGGCCACAAAATTAAGAAGGATTATTTGTTTCTTTTGACCACCGTTAGGCGTGAATAATCATGCTTCTTGAGGCATAATTATCCAGCTTAATAAGTGATTTTTTTCTTCGTATATAATATATATATTTTTTCTTTTTATTTATTTTTTGCTTTATGAAATTTTAGGTCTTTGTTTCCATCCCAAAAATTGTGTTAGTGTGAAGTGCATACTATCTAAGGCAAAAAATTCAAGATAAAATTATCTCTCCAATTTATCTTACTTAGCCTATAATCTTAAAAAAGATTCCATTACTTCGACTAGGTTTAAGATGTCAGATTTAAGGTTTTCTTAATTTCTAAGATCATCTTAATTTTCTTTAAAATAGATCAAAATATTACCTCTTATTTCAAAAAAAATTTTAAAGAAAGAGAAAAGTCCTATACAAAGGGGAAGATTTCTAAAAGTATCCTAAAAGAAGTGTAAAAGAAAGAAAATCTATAAAATTCTTTGTTAGTAAACCCTCCCTCACACTTATCACATGCATTGTCCTCAATGCATCATGATGTATGTATGCATGAAACAAATAGAGAGGGATGGAAAAATCACCTCAAGGTGGTGGTTCCGGTGGTAGTCTGATTGGTCCACGAAATGCGGCCCAATCCAATTTGCGTGGAGTCCAGAGGAACCCACCAAAGACCTCTATAATACAACCCATTATTATGTTGTATATATGAATGATTTTTATTAAGAATTTTACCCCATCAAATTTTCAAATTTTCAAAATAATTTTAGAGTCAAATTTATCAAGACCCTTATCTCAGAATGGAATGATTGATTTGGACTCAGGAAGTAGAGGAACTAATACCGATTCGGGAAAAAGACTTAAGTCAAGTAAAAGTTCAGGAGTCAAGATTGGTTCAGGAAGTGGGTCCAAATCAAGAAGTTAAACTCAAGTCCACATTCATTTCCTTATAATGGAATAAGACTTTCTAGGATAGGTGATTCAAGTTCAAGAATGATAGATATGGGAACCAAAACTGACTCTAAAATGTTGCTCAATTTAGGTAACAAAACTGGAGTCAATATTGACTCAGAAATTTGAATTAGATCACAAATTTGAGGCTCAAAGTCACATTCTTGTCTGAGTTCAATTTCATAAAAATGAGAACTTGCCAATTTGTTAATGGGACTTTCAGAAGTATGAAATTGGTCAAGTTCAATATGATGATCATAAATGATTGGTGATTCAATTTCACAATGGACTGGCACAGGATCCAATACTGACTCGGGAAAAGGCCTGAAATCAGGTAAAAATACCTCAGTCAATATTGAATCAGGAAGTGAAATTGAATTACCAAGTTGACGTTCAGGATCATATTCATGCTCAAGTTCAATCTCAGGAAAAGGTTAACTTGCCAAAATGTCTATAGGATTTTCAACATTTGAGGTTTGGTCAATTTCAGATAGGTGGACGGAAATTGAATCTTGATTTTCAAAATGACAAGAGTCCTGGGTCAGATCAATAGAGTTAGGGATAGCTGAATTGGTCAAAGGTTGATAAGATTGAGTTTCCTCATTCTTATAAATGCTAACCAATTGACTCAATTGTGTTTCCAACCTATTGATAGACTAGGCAGAAGATATTTGAATTGCAGTGCGGACTCCTGCAAGACTTCTATACTCTTTTCTAGATGTGATGTTTTTTCAAGTGGATGCTCTAGAATTGGAGTGTAGGAATCTTGGTTTCCAAAACAACAAGGGTCATGGGTCAAATTGATAGAGTTAGAGATATTTGGATTGGTCAAAGGTTGGTAAGGGAGAGTTTCCTCATTCCTATAAATATTGACTAATGACTTAATTGTGTTTCCAACCTATCAATAGACTGAGAAGAAGATTTTTGAAATTGTAACGCGGACTCCTGCAAGATATATATACTCTTTTCTAGACTTGATTTTTTTTCTGGTGGATGGTCCAGAAAGGGAGTATAAGAATCTTGATTTTGGAAAGATAGTAAAGATTGTGAGTCCAACATATTTTGAGATTGAAGCTCAGACTCACTAAAGCATTTCATACTCGTTTTCAAGACAGATGATTGGTCATTTTGAATAGGTGAAGTTGAGGATGAATCATGAAAATATTGTGGAATTGGGGAATTGAGCTTCTTTTGTTGGGACTCAAGCATGGCTTGCATAGCTTCTATATTTTTTTCAAACTCAGATTTTTCTTCAAAATTGGGAAATGGAGATTGTAGAGATTGTGAAAGTTGTGGATAAGGTGGTGGAAAATTTGACTCGGGGGAGGTGAATCCCCATTGACTCTGTGACGAGTTAAAATTATTTTTGAAATTATAGTCATAAGATTTGGGGTATGGGTTGTATTGATTCTGATAAGTCCAACCCGGTGTATTTGGTCGGTTCATATTGTGAAAAATCGGTTTGAATTATCCGAAACAAATGGGGTTGGTGTGAAATATGGATTTATATTAGGATTGAAAGAATTATTATTGTTGAATTCCATTTCACAAACAATCACAAACAAAAAGAAAAAAAACAAACAACAAACAAAAAGAAAGAAAATCAAAACTAAGCCTATACTACGGTTGACCTAGACCTAGACGACTCCTAACTGGTCGATTACCTGGAGGAGGTTGTTGTTTGAATCTGACCACAAGCTAATCGGTCAGGTAGGGACAAAATACGGTGGGAGGTATTTGTGCGTAAGCAACGGCCCTTAATTACGCCAAACCACAATATTTTCGAGGCGTAACCTCTTAATCCCCAACCTTAGACACCGATTTTACAATAATAAGATTCAAAACAAGTTCCACCCTCTGTCAATCTCTTAATGAGTCCGAGATGTCCCTAGGGGCCAACATCTATCAATTTTTATTAGGGCTTGGGTTGTATGAGTGAGGAGGTGATTTTTGGGTTAAGGAAGGGTGATGAAATCCCCACCTTATCTTGTATGGGTTTTGCCCTTAAGTCCAATTCGTGCAAGTGTGCAATATAGACAAGAGTATAACACAAAGCAAGTAAATCACCCACGTGTTTATCTTATGCTATATGCAATGCCATATGTACACCTCAATGCAGATCACAATAATAGAACAAAATACAGTATATTGAAATTGAATTGACACGTGCCTAAATGTAAATGTCTAAACCGTTTTACCGTATTTTAGTTCTTTAATTATTGCAGTGTGTAGGCAATCAAAGCAGGAAAGTAATAGTACAAATCAACTACCTATTACAATGAACACAGCCAAGCACAACAAGATACACAATTATCACAAATAGTCGCGTTTCTGCGGCAAAAGTCGCATTTGCGCGGCTTTTCTTTAAAAGCTGGGTCCTTGCTTTCTAGAGCAGGGAGATGCAAAGATAGTATTTGTTCTGCAATGTTAAGCTCCTGTAAAAATTATCCTGCACACCAAAACAGAGAAGAAAATGTTAACAAAAACGTGAGTTCAAACCATTCCCATCCTCGACAACGGCGCCAAAAATTTTATCATGGCGGAACCAGCACTCGAAAACGTGTGTATTATGAAATCAGTGAAAATGTATATGTGCTAATGTTCCCTCGATACTTCCGTTATAGCTTTAGCTCAACGCGTCGAATCCACAGGGACAGAAGGCGATAGAAGCATTAATAGTTCTTATTCACGTGTTATGTTAACAAGTCTTCTTTGTTTAAAGAATGAGAAAAAGTAGAAAGTAAAGGAAATCCAGAAGTGATAGGTGAGGAGAGCGATGAAACGTTAATGTTAAAATAAATAAGAAGTGGTTCGGAAAATAAAATAGAAAAGAAGATGAAGCTTGTGGTAAAGAAAATGAAACAAAGGTGAACTAAGAGGATGGTAAAAACAACGATAGACAAAATGATAAATATTTTAGAATTAGTTTTTAAAACAAAATAAAATAAAACTCATGGCTACTTATTACCAATTGCTCCACTAACTATGCTAACCTCTTAGTGATAGTTGACTCACATGGATCCTTGGCCATCACTAATCCTTGGCTTCAAGAGACGATATAGAGCATGGCCCATAAGATTGTTCTTCTACATTCAAACAACACATTCATACCACATAACAAGTTGCAAGCTACTATTAAATCATCAAAACTGGTTAGAGGTGAGTATGAATAAGGTTAGCATTTGCAAGTTAACAAGTTAGTGGGTTAGGTGTTAAAAATGTTAGAATGTTAGAATCCATCATCATGAGCAATCAATGGCTCTTGCAAGAGCAAGGCCTTATAGAGGCTATTAGATTCATGTGAATTATCAAGTAAAAGATTAGATGGTTAGTGATTAGTAGTTAGACTGTCATGAGAAGAAGAAATTAGTCAAGCATCATGTAGAAGATGGAGAAGATTACAATGGAGAAGAAAGGAGACACCTTTACATAGATTGTCACCATCTATTATATCAATCTCTCTCTGAATCTCTCTGCCCTAATACATGATCTAAAAAGAAAAGAAAATACAAAATAAAAGAAGAAGAACACATACACTAACCTACACTCAAAGACAGAAAACCTAGCCTAAATCCAAAATTGCTTGCGTTTCGGCCAAACCCTGCCGTATTTATAGGCAAATGGAGGTTCCAGAAGACGAGACGTGGCCACGCGTCAAAGATCGACGCGTGGCCCCACCAAATTGCCGCGAAAACACGGCTATTGTCGCATTTTCGTGGCAATACCAGGGACCTAGGTCCCTGGTTTTGGTACAGGGATGCACGGCGCTTTGGGGACCTTCTAGATATGCTCCGATTCGGGTATTTTCATCCGTATATTCGTTTGACGTGCGCAAAGGTCTAGGTTCAATGTATCTTCTAGAAGATCCCTTACTTGGCCTCCAAGAAATGTGGATTTAATTACACAAAAATGGGTTTAATTAAGCTCTTATTACCCATTTGCCCTCCTTGTCTTGATTATCTGCAAGAGAGGCCAAAACACGATTTAGACCGACATTTTATTCATAAATCAGTAGGGAAATGCGATATAATAATACAGAACTGTAGACTAATCATTCATCTTGACCTTGTGGAAGGCCAACAGTGGACTACTATCACCAACATGAAGTTGATCAGGGTAAAACCGCGAACAATTGAAATTGATATTTAAAGTGTATGTGCTTTGGCTTCCTCGATACTTCCATTATAGCATAGAAGCTAAAATGAGTCAAATCCACAAGGACGAGAGGCGATAGAAGCTTTACCAGTTGATTCACATGTGTGTTAAAAGTAAGAAGTACGGTAATTCAATGTTTAAAAGAATGAAAAGAAAAGAAAATAAAGAATGAAAAGAGAAGTATGGTGAAACACGAAGAAGTGGGGACATAGAAGATAAAATGTTTGTGGTTTTTGGGATATTTCTAAAACAAAGTGAAAAAGAAAGAAAACTCATGGCTACTAACTATTAATGGCTCCACTAACCATGCTAACCTCTTAGTAATAGTTGCCTCACATGTATTATTGGCCATCACTAGTCCTTGGTTCAAGAGGTTTACAAAGCATTGCTCATATGTTGACTTTCACATCTAAATTTAACCAACAAATGTAAGAAGCACTTAAATCATCAAAACACAATAAGTGCAAGCATGAAATAAAATACTGTTACCTTGTTAGAGATTTAGATGTTAGAGTGTTACATCCATCATCATGAGCCATCAATGGCTCTTGCAAGAGCAAGGCCAAGTAGAGGCTATTAGATTCATGTGGATTATCAAGTAAGAACTTAGACTAGTTAGTGGTTAGTAGTTAGTTGCCATGAGAGAAAAGATTAGCTAAACATGTAAAAGGAGTTAGAGAAGAAAACAAAGATAATTTAAGAGAGCACCTTTCATAGATTGTCAACTTCTATTATAAGCACTCTTGCTTCCCAACCATGTACCACTCTCTCTCCTATTATAAGATCTATAAGAAATGAAAATACAAAGGAGGAAGAAGAACACTACCCTAAACTACCCTAAACTACAAAATGGAGATGAAAACTACCCTAAACTCTGCATATCTCCTGCTCTCGAAACCCCAAGGGGCATTTATAGGTACCAAGAAAAAGGGGGGCCAGGGGGCAAACCCTGGCCCAAAGTGCGGGCGCGGCCGCGCCCGTACGGCTTTTCTACAGCCGCGCGCTATCCCATCTGTCCCCTGTCATATGCAGTTTCAGGTTTTGGACCCCTGGTTTTGATGAATCAGCTCTCCAAAGTCAATCGCTAGATTATAGGACTTTAATCACCCATTAAATGGTGATTTAGGGTCTTCTTCTTCATTGCACGCCATGGACCTAGAAACATGCAAGAGAGGGTTTATTAGCAGAATTTAATATGAAATAAAAGTGAAGATGTGGTATGAAATATGCAGTTTTAGAGATTAATTACACCCCCACACTTATCTTTTGCTCGTCCTGAGCAAAACAAAAAAAACCAAAGGAATTATTACACCACTTTCGCAGGCGACGCGATTGCACTGAGCATGTGCAACAAGCCGTTAAACCTCTAGGTTTCCCCTAGAGGAGGAGTTTTGTCTCCTGAGAGTTTTCAGTAGATTACACCCACAAAATCTATAAAGAAAGAAATTAAATGTTAGTATTTTAAAAACACATTTTTAAAATAGAGAAAAGTGTTTAAGTATTTTTGTTAAAATATAAGTGATCCAAGGTCATAGGTTACGCAAAAATTAATCTTCCTTGAACTAAGTCAAAATGCAAAATCTTATTATAAATTAAATGTAAGAATTTAAAATTGAATTGATTCTTTGATCCTTCATAAAACTCTTAAAAAAATATGCACTTTGTGAACTGTGAAGATTTTTGAGATATTAACTTAAATTTTCATGCCATTGATTTGTGTATATTTATTTTTTATTTTTTATTTTTTCTTCCTTTAGTTTTCTTTGGCTTTCTTATTTATCCGGATAGTGAGCCTTTAGCTAGTGACTCCCAAACCAGATGATCTTAGGGCACCAGATGAGAAAAAATCCCTTGGACTTAAGGACTCGAGTAAATAAGGACAAAAAATTAAAGGGGATTTGTAATTTTTGTCCACCATTTAGGTGTGAATAATCATACTTCCTGAGGCATAATTACCTAACTTAAATAAGTGGTTTTTATTATCATAATTCTTTTTAAAAAAATATATTTTTTAATGGTATTTTCAGTCTTTTTTTCAATCTCAAAAATTGTGTAAGTGTGAAGTGAATAAATCTAAGGAAAAAAATTCAAGATCAAATTATCTTTTCAATATTACTTTCTTATCTTAAAATATAAACAAGATCTATTATTTTGACTTCGTTTAAAAATTCAAAATTTTAGGTCTTCCTAATTCCTAAGATAATCTTAATTTTCATTAAAAATAAATCAAAACTATTTTCCTTATGTCAAAAAGTTTTGTAAAAGAAAAGAAAAGAGTTTTTATACAAAAGAAATATTTTAAAAAGTTCCTAAAATAGAAGTGTAAAAGAAAGAAAATGTAAAACTAACTACGCTAGAAACCCTCCCCCACACTTATCTCATGCATTGTCCTCAATGCATCGTGAATGTGTATATACATGAAACAAATAGAAAGAGAAGGAAAATTACCTCATGGTGGTGGTTCCAGTGTTAGTCTGACTGGGCCAAGCGTTACTACCCAATCAAGATATCGTGAATCTTGCAGAAACCCACCAATGACCTTTCTAATATGACCCAGTAAAATGTTGGAGAACTGTACGATTTGATTGATAAAATTACCCACATCCAATTGCCAATTTTCAATAAAATTACTGAGTCATGTTCTTTAACTTTCTTGTCCAACAAAAAAGTGTGATGATGGGAGATGATGGATTTGGACTCAACGGGAACAAAAACCAACATCGACTCGGGGATTTGACTCAGATCAAGTCGAGATTCAAAAATGAGAGTCGAAATTTGTTCAAAAATGAGGTCCAAACCAAAGAATCGATGTTCACACACACTTTCCCCATCAATGAAGTGTGATCATGAGACATGAGTGATTCAATTTCACGGTGTACTAGTACAGGATTCAATGTTGACTCCGGAATAGAGAAAAAAAATCTGGCAAAAATACCGAAGTCATTATTGAGTCAAAAAGTGAAATGGAATCACCAATATGAGTTCGGGATCACCTTCATTTTCAACTTCAAGTTCAGGAAGGGATAACTTGCCAAAATGTCAAGATGTTTCTCAAATTTTGAGCAAGTTCAAATGGGTGTACTGAAATTGAATCTTGATTTCAAAAATCACATGATTCTTGGGTCCAATCGGTAGAGTCAGGGAGATAAGAATTGGTCAAAGGTTGACAAGAAAGACTTTCCTCATTCTCGTTGATCAATTCACTCATTATAGAGTCTAACCTACTGATAGGCCGGGTAGCAGAATTTTGAGTCTGAATCATGTCTTTCATACTTTTTGTAATTGGTTCTTCTTGAAAAGGTGAGTATGAAAATTGATTTTAGAAATTGTGGTAAAATTGTGAGTCCATCAGATTTTGCGATTGCTGCTCGAACTCACGCAAGGGTTCCATACTCAAGTCCAGTATTGATGGTTGTTCATTCTGAATTGGTGAGACTGAAAAAGATGAGTAGGAATCTTGAAAATTTGGCTGAGATAATGAGTCCAACATATTTTGATATCGTTGCAATTTTTCACAAAAGACTTCCAAACGCTCTTCTAGTTCAAATTCTTCTTCAATTGGATGTTCTAGAAAAGGAGTATATGGAGTTTGATTTTGGAAGGATTGTGAATTGAGCAAATTTTGAATTTGTTGTTGGGACTCAAGCATGGCTTCCATACTCCTTTCCAAATTAGATTTTTCTTCGGTTGGTGGAACAAGAAAAGGAGGATATGGATCCAAATCGGGGAATGAAAATTGTGGACAAGGTGCTTGAAAATTAGACTCGGGGAGGTGAATCCCCATTGACTCTGTGAAGAGTTGAAATTATTTTGAAAATTATACTCATAAGATTGGGGATACGGGTCATATTGAGTCGGATAATCCTAACTCAGCATATATGGTTGGTTAATGTTGTACATAGCCGGGTTGGATTTATCTGAGTCAAATGAGGTCAGGGTGAAATATGGATTCATATTATGATTGAAAGAATTATTGTTATTAAAATCCATTTCACAATACACAAAAAAGAAAAACAAACAAACAAACAAACAAATAAAGAAAAAGAAAAAGAAAACAAGCCTATGCTAGGGTTGACTTAGATCTAGACGGCTCCTAACTGGTTAGACTATCCACGGGGGGTATATTGTCAGAATCTGACCACGAGTTAATCGGCCAGGTAGGGGCAAGATCAGTGGGAGGTATCCGTGCCGGAGCGACAGGCCTAATTATGCCAAACCGCTGTTCTTCGAGGTTTCGCCTTTCAATCCCCAACCTCAGACACCGATTTGATAAGAGTCAAACTCTAACAATTTTTCCCTTACGTCAATCTCCTAAATGAGTCTGAGATGCCTCTAGGGGCCAACGTCTAGTAAGTTTTATTAAGGCTTGGGTTGTGTGAGTGGGGAGGTGATTTTTAGGCTAAGGGAGGGTAATGACTTCCCCACCTTATGTTGTATTGTGATTTGCCTTAAGTTCAATTCGTGCAAGTGTGCAATATAGATAAGAATGAATACACAAAGAGAGTAAATCACCCACGTGTTTGTCCTATACTATATGCAATGGCATATGTACACCTCCTATCAATACCACAACAACATAAGAATAAAATATAGTATATTGGAATGAAAATTGACACGTGCCTAGATTCAAATGTCTAAACCGTTTTAAAACATCCAATTGAAGTATTTTAGTTCTTAAAATTATTACAGTGAACAAGTAATATATACAAAAACTAGTAGCAGAATATAAGAATATACAAGAATTTACCCAACCACACAAGAGAAAGTGTAGACTTCTGCAATGCTAAAGAATTTGACCTGCACACCCAAAAAAAAGAAGAAAAGTTAATAAAAACGTGAAATCAAACCGTTCCCATCCCCGGCAACGGCACCAAAATTTGATCAGGGAAAAACCGCGCACAAAAAAGTGAATGTTTTGAAGTTGATATTTAAAGTATGTGTGCTTGGCTACCTCGATACTTCCGTTATAGCATAGAGGCTAAAATGAGTTGAATTCACAAGGACGGGAGGCGATAGAAGCTTTACCAGTTGATTCACGTGTGTGTTAAAAGTTCTTCAATGTTTGAAAGAATGAAAAGTAAAGAAAATAAAGAATGAAAAGAGAAGTACGGTGAAACACGAAGAAGTGAAAACATAAAAGACAAAATTTTGTGATTTTTGGAATATTTCTAAAACAAAGTGAAAAAGAAAGAAAACTCATGGCTACTAACAAATAATGACTCCACTAACCATGCTGTCCTCTTAGTGATAGTTGCCTCACATGTATCATTGGCCATCACTAGTCCTTGGTTCAAGAACTTTACAAAGCATGGCTCATATGTTAACTTTCACATCCAAATTCAACCAACAAGTGCAAACTACACTTAAATCATCAAAACCCAATAAGAGCAAGCATGAAATAAAGTAACGTTAGCTTGTTAGAGATTTAGATGTTAGAGTATTAGATCCATGATCATGAGCCATCAAATGCTCTTGCAAGAGCAAGGCCAAGTAGAGGCTATTAGATTAATGTGGATTATCAAGTAAGAAGTTAGACTAGTTAGTGGTTAGTAGTTAGTTGCCATGAGAGAAAAGATTAGCTAAGCATATAAAATGAGTTAGAGAAGAAAATAAAGATAAGTTAAGAGAGCATCTTTCATAGATTGTAACCTTCTAGTACAAACACTCTTGCTTCCCAACTATGTACCACTCTCTCTCCTATTATAAGATCTACAAGAAATGAAAAATACAAAGGAGGAAGAAGAAGAACACTAATCTAAACTACCCTAAACTACAAAATGGAGATGAAAAATACCCTAAACTTTGCATATCTCCTGCTCTGGAAAACCCAAGGGTATTTATAGGCACCAGGGAAAAGGGGGGCCAGGGGCAAACCCTGGCCCAAAGTACGGGCGCGGCCGCTCCCGTACGGTCGCAGAACGCGGCCCAGGCGGCATTTTTGTGGCTTTTCTAGAGCCGCGCGCGTGGCGCTTTGGGTCGCACTGTCCCATCTGTCCCCTGTCAGATGCAGTTCCCGGTTTATGGTTTTGGGCCCTTGGTTTTGACGAATCAGCTCTCCAAATTAATGGCTAGATTATAGTCCTTTAATCACCCATTAAATAGTGATTTAGGGTCTTCTTCTTTATTGTACATCATGGACCTAGAAACATGCAAGAGAGGTGTTTATTAGCAAAATTTAATATGAAATAAATGTGAATATGTGGTATGAAATATGCAGTTTTAGAGACTAATCAGAAGTAAAAGGCAAGGCAAAAGCTTCACCTTGCAATGTGGTGTGCGCCTCTTCCTGGGAAACAGAGACTGATGTCCCCTCACTAATCGATTCGGAGGAAGAGACGATCGTTCTCACCGCAGAGCTGAACGCACTGCTCGTGGCCAAAACTGGTTCATGTCAGTCGTATTTGAAGAAATACGATGAGTTGATGGCAAATCCACCTAAACCTACGTTAGAGCAAACCAAACCATCCACAAAGAAACCTGTGGAGAAGCAGAAGGAGCTTCGGTACGCCAAGGCGCTCCTAAAGGACAAAGCAGAAAGAACTTCAACACCTTACCGCTTTGACGTCTTGGCTCAACTGACCAACATCCCTGCCAGGATCACTCTTTACGAGCTTCTAAGACTGTCGAAGTCAACAAGAGAAGCTCTGAGAAATGCTCTAGCCGATGCTGAGCTTTCATGGCCCAGATCCCGGCTGGTAAACGTGAGGAAAATAAGGAAGTCTGTCTCCACGCCTCTCAAAATGCCCCATGCATTACCTTCACACCAGACGACATGCAGGTCAAGAGGAAACATGATAGGCCCCCGTACTTGACAGGGTATATTGGATCGTCTGAAGTGAGCCGCATTCAGCTTGATCTAGGATTCGCGTTGAGCATTATGCCTCGCCGGGTCATGCAGCATTTAGGGATTCCTACCCAACGATTGAGCGCCACCCAAACTACCATTTATGATTCAATGCCAATGGTACGCGCCCAATGGGGAAGATCAAACTCAAATGTCAAATTGGGGACCTAAGATCTAAAGTGACGCGCTATGTGTTTGACACTGACACTTTGTACAATTTGCTGCTGGGATGACCATGAATTCATCGTAATTCCATCGTCCCCTCCACTCTCCATAATGTCATGAAATATATCGACGGAAGTAGGAAAGTCCGAACGTTGATTGCCGAAAGGCATCTGTTCAAGGGGGTAGAGTACTATTTCACAGGTTCCCTCTTATACCAAGGTTCTCTGGAGACAAGCGAGAATCCCCAGCCAGAAGAACCAGACTCTGGTAATGAAGCTTACACTGAACCAGAGGTGGAAGAAGAGTGCCTTTGGGAATTGAACCCACTTGTAACGACCATTAATGAGTTTGATGTCAATAACCTCGCCAATGATGTAGGCGAGTGGTATATTAATGAAGAGTTAGATTTAGTTTTCTGTGTTTGCTTCTGATTCCATACTGTCAGACACTAGTACCGATGTCGATGATGACCCCTAGTCGGTAATAGATGCTCTGACATCATTGCATATACCGGTGCAATCATCCCTCATGGTGTACCAAGATGTCGGTGATGCGCAAGGATCGTTATTTATGGTCCCAGCCAGACGCAAAGGCCAAAAACCAATCCTTTTTGGAAGAGTCGAGTCCAAATCAATGACTCGTGAAAGCTCTGAAAGCGAGGATGAATCCCCTCAATTCTCTCATTATGAGCCAAATGTACTCAGAATGATGGAGAACATGAGGTATGACTTAACAAATGGTCCTAGTTTGAACTTTGGCAAAGGAAGGAGAACGCTGCTTCGATCCTTCGTTCCAAAAGGGAAGGCCCTAGATTTTTATCATCGAACTCACAGGGGGTTGGTGGTTGTAAAATGAAAGAGTTAAGAAATTACCGGGTAGCTTGTGGCTAACGGGTCATGTCCACGAGGAGGAATGCGATGAAAGCTTTTCGGTATTTTGTTAGTAACAAAGAATTGTGCTCGTTTTTTAATTGAAAAGAGAATGGAAATAAGGGAGATGATTAAAAGAGAAATTTCAACTTTGGAGAAGGCTTTGGAATAGGTGAATTTTGTATAAAGTTTAAAAAGTGATTTGTTATTTTTTAATGAAGAAGAAAATCTGGGCTCACTATCTCACTACTCAATGATATGTTCTTCTCTTGAAAATCTTAATGCCTCAACTTGATCATAGGCAAAACTTAAGATTGATTCTAGAAAGTTTTAAGCAAAACACATAAGATGATTGGGAAGGTTAATTCTATTCTTTAAGAAATCATCTTGAGTTGAATGTTAAATCATCAAGAAGTTCAAGTATGAGAGAAAAACAAGTTCAAGAAACATTTTGAAAAGAGGTAGAAGTTAAAAATCCAAACCCATCCTCATGTGCCTTCAAGAACACTTTCAAGAAGAAAGGCTTAAGTTAGGCATGCAAATGATTCATTGGGTCATTTCATCAAAACCATTTGAA
The DNA here is from genome assembly GCA_038442645.1 of Agave tequilana. Lineage (NCBI taxonomy): Eukaryota > Viridiplantae > Streptophyta > Magnoliopsida > Asparagales > Asparagaceae > Agave > Agave tequilana. The sequence continues at coordinate 1,643 of JAVJIF010011674.1, read as the reverse complement.
AAGAAGAGGGAACACAGAGAGAGGAGTAATAGTGAGCCTAGAAAACCGATTTAGCTACTCATGAAAGACAAAGAATAATGCAAGTAATTAAAAGAAGACATACCATAAAATAGAGTGGAAGAAAAGGTAGCTTGATTCTTGTATTGATGTCACTTCAATCTTCAGAATACAATCACTCAATTCCTCTCTCTTACTGGTGTTTGTACTGAACTACAAATTGAAAAACAAAATACAACTTTTACACTATCTAACAAAGAGCCTAAATCCTTAAAGAATAAATAAAAATTCTAATCCTAGTCTTCGCTCATTTTTCAGTACAAAACCAAAGCTTTTATAGGAAAAAACCCAGAGGGCAGGGAGTGAGGAGATAAGGGGAGCAAATGCTCCCCTTATCTCCACCAACAAGCCATGGATCTGCGGCTTGGGCCGCGGATCTGTGGCCTGGATGTGGCCAATTGGCCACATCCAGGTGGAGGAACAGTTGGCGTGGCTTTGTGCTTCCTTTTGTCTTATTGGATTTACTGTTGCAGCTCTCAGATTTGATGAAACGATCTTTGATTTGTTGGCTTCAACCGCTTGATTTGGGAGGATTCATTTCAACCGGTTTTCAACCTCTCTGATATGCCAAGATTTGTCCTGATTTCCTTATTTCGAATTTATTCTGAATTAATTGGGCTTTTGGGCTCGTTTCTCTGGTCTATCCTTTAGAATGGGCCTGCATTTTATAAAGAACAATAGGACTTATTAATATGATTTATTTAGATAACAAGCATGAAAATGTGACAATATGTATGCAATATATGTGACCGATCACACCCCCACACTTATCTTTTGCTCACCCTCGATCAAAACATTAAAACTAATCCTTATCTCCGCCAACAAGTCGCGAATCCGCGGCTTGGGCCGCGGATCCGCGTCCTGGATGTGGCCAATTGGCCACATCCAGGTGGAGAAGTGGTTGGCGTAGATTTGGAATCCCTTTTGTCTTGCTGGTTTCACTATTGCAACTCCCAGATTTGACGAAATGATCTTTGATTTGTTTGCTTCAACCGCTTGATTCAGGAAGATTCATTTCAACCGGTTTTCAACCTCTCTGATTTGCCAAGATCTGCCCTGATTCCCTGATTTTGAATTTATTCTGAATTAAATGGGCTTTTGGGCTCGTTTCTCTGGCCTATCTTTTAGCAATAAGCCTGCATTTTATATAGAACAATAGGACTTATTAATATGATTTATTTAGATAACAAGCATGGAAATGTGACAATATGTACGCACTATATGTGACTGATCACACCCCCACACTTATCTTTTACTTGCCCTCGAGCAAAATATCAAAACTAATTTTAATCAATTATTAGACCACTTTCGCAGACCACTCGATTGCACTGAGCATGCGCAACAAGCCGTTAAACCTCTAGGTTACCCCTAGAGGACGAGTTTTGTCTCGTGAGGGTTTTCAGTGGATTGCACCCACAAAATCCATAAAGAAAGAGAAAAAGTTACTGTTTTTGAAAAAGCATTGTGAAAAGAGAAAATATTTGAAGTAAATTTGTGAGAGTTTAAGTAATCTATAAGTTATAGGAATATCAAAATTTTCATTCCTAAACTTAGTCTCCATTCAAAAACATGTCATCAATTAAAGT